>JAFEUB010000857.1:0-176093 GCA_024529925.1 Ophthalmolycus amberensis | reverse complement strand
GCGCGCGGCTGAATTATGCATTACACTGTGAATATTACACCATGTCTATTTAAATGCAGCGCTTGCCCCGTCTTCTCTGTCTCCAATTGTTTCTGCGGCTACTCAGCTGTGGATGTCACAGGAGGAGAAGAAATAACAGCTACTTCGGGATTAAATGCAGATTTTAGTTTTTTGTGCTGTAGACTTTAACCCGTTTTACTCTGAGGTTCAAGCTCATTTTATGTATACTGTTTCAGGGATGTTGTGCATATTTTGTAGACTCTCAGGCTCCAGGTCTGTGTGTTCTGTGTGGACACACATTTTACTTAATGACCAATGATTCCCTGCTGGGTGAGCAGAAATAGAAAATAGGCCCGTCCTTTCCAACGCATCCTCACCGTGACGGTTCGTCTTCCTTAGTTAAATAAATAAATATATATATTTATATATTCTAATCAAACTGGCTCTGCCCTTGGTAGATAAAGGGCAGTGTGATTTAAATCTCATTGCAAATGGGTACATTATATTTCTAGACTTTGATATTGTAGCACATCTGATCCGTCGTTTATCTCTGCAGTAATTAGCATCAAGTCAGTATTGTCCCTCTACAAGATTGCAACAATACACAGCGATGGCTTATCGTTTGCTGTTGCTCCTGATACAAATATGCCGTGATGTTAATTTGGTTTAGTTACGTTAAGTGTCGAGTTGAAAACAGCTTTAGATCATCTGTAACGTGCTGTACGACGTCCTCCAGCCTGCCTACTGTCCTCTTGGAGTCCACGTGGTGAGGTTTGATTACATGTACGCAGAAGGCAGATAACAAGAGCTCGGAGCCGGTGCCAGGCGTGTTCGTGTAATCGGAGGTGTGTATCTGAAAAGTTATCGAGTATCGGATCACATGCATGAAGCCAGGCAGAGACCAATGGTGATGACAGAGAAAAAAAAATGCAGAATCATCCTGGAGTCAAAGTGTGCCAACAAAAACATTTTGCTTAAATGGTTGCACTTGCAGCTTCTAGTGATTTTTGTCGGGGGACCACGGGAACCGGACTTAAGTAATTCCGACTCAAACTATAATTTTTGCACTCTGGTTTTTGTGTCTGAATTGAAACACACACACACAGGCTGTGTCACGTTATTACAGCAGAGGAGCTAATAGTTTCCTCAAGGTAGTGGGCAGAACTAAGAGCAGCTAGGGAGCTGAAGAAGATGCTACGGACTACTGTACTTAATCAGAGTGTACAGAACAACAACACTACACGTGTCCTCGTCCCCGTGGGGTTGGAATTTAGATGCGGACAAAATCAACTTTTGCATCTTTCGCCTTGACAGTAAGATTGTCTCGACCATAACTTCTGTCCCTCATCAATGTTTAAATCCCATTGGACACGGGTTGTGGAGGTAGGATTTGGGTTTGGTTCAGCTTTGGCTTCAAAAAACTGTAAATTAGTGATAAGACCTGCACAGGTGTGCATAAAAGGACAGCAGCTCTGTTCATTGGAAGGGTTACCGCCTCTTAGTTGTACGCCTCCGCCAAGCAGTAATGCTGCAGTTTACATCCATGTCTGTCGTTTTGTCCTCGGCCTGTGTCAAATTGTCGTAATTAGCATAAATATTCTTGAGTTCTGGCCAAATAACGTGTTTTGTGTGATCACAGTGAAGGAATTCGCTCAAGGCGTTCCTGAAGAATGAGAATGGGTCGAACGTGATGTCACAGTGACCCTTGAACGCCGAATTCCAATCAGTTCATCCTCGAGTCCAGGTGAATGTTTGTGCCAAATTTGAAGAACTCTGTTCGAGACGTTCACGAGATATCGTGTCCACGAAAATCGGGCGGACGTGAGAACCTTGACCTTTGACCTCCAAAATCTTCAACCTTGGGTCCAGACGGGTATGATCACATGCAAGACACACCAGCTATGTCCCTACGCCATAGTTCTCCCTCTCTTGTAAACTTTGCGGTACAGTCTTTAACGGAAACTCTCCACTGAATGAGGCTTAATGACGGTCCGGGGAAGCTCGCCCATTATCAATCAAGTCATAATCACGCTTACCTTTACATCACTGCAATTAACCTCGAGTGTCCAATCACGCAATATTGGAGCGCAGAGAGGAAAAAGGACCTTTCTCAATCAGCTGCTCGCTGAGCCAAGTCTTTTTCCTCCCACCTCTTTCACCTCTTTTGATAATGAAGTCCAAATGTTTAAATCCGCTGACTTGACCAGATGTCAAACAGTTCTTCCACTTTTGGATTTCACGGGAAAGGAAAATAATCACATTATTAAATTTCTGCTATTCAGTGTATGAAATCAAGCAAAATATGCATTAATGTATGTAGTTAACCAAAAGTATGAACAGAGGAATGCATTGGACTACACACCACAGGTCCCTGAATTCGTTGAGTTTGTGAGAAACACAACAGAAGAGCAGCTGGCGTGTCTGATTCAATGCAGCCAAACAAACTCGCATTGCTTTAATAAAGACGTCGGTCCACCATGCCATGAGTAGTTTTCCACCGCAGGACACAGTAAAGTTGTTACGTTGCTGCCGAAGGTGTGCAGCTTCTCGTCATTTAAAACTGGTTGACTAATTTAAAAAAGTAACAAAAACGACTGTTGTCTTGTTTTGTAGACGCATTCTCTGTGACGCATACATTGCATTTCCTGTGACAGTGTCGCAGTTAAAGACCGTCGAGGTGTTTCGCCCGAGATGAACACTTTTAGTGTGAAGCAGCAGCAGAAGGAAACGCCGGGTTTGCTGTGATATTACAGATGTGATACAGCTGTAGGAGAGCGAAGCGGTAAACGGCGAGGCGGATGTCGACGAGATAAAATGTATACAATAATGCTGGATTACGTGCTGCATCCTTTCCAGTGAACCACTAATGTGAGGGATTCTGCCCGGGACCGGTGGTCTCCACCACTAACAATGAACACTCCTATATAGAGAGGTAATCACATCGAATGGCTAAGTGATCTTTTAAAGGGCCAGGAGCACCAAATGTCCCAGAAAAGAGAGTTTTTCCACGAACAGAGTTGCTGAGTGTTGTTTGTTATTGCAAAACTGATTGGATCCATACAATTGACTTATAGCAGTGTGGCTTCATGCTGACGCAGGTTTAGTCTCCCTTGAAGTGGCGGTAGCAATTATCGAGTGTACAGTAGGAAGAGGTTGAAGTAGTAAAA
Source organism: Ophthalmolycus amberensis (assembly GCA_024529925.1). Taxonomy (NCBI): domain Eukaryota; kingdom Metazoa; phylum Chordata; class Actinopteri; order Perciformes; family Zoarcidae; genus Ophthalmolycus; species Ophthalmolycus amberensis. The sequence continues at coordinate 172,926 of JAFEUB010000857.1, read as the reverse complement.
GAAGGAGGAGGTTGGAGAGAAAATAAAGCCATATTTCAAATTAGGACACCAATGTCGGGCCGATACTGATTTAAATAGCTGGATTGGGTATCGGTGACAATGGGGCAGATCTATTCAATTAAATTCTATTATACGCTGGTCTCATCCAGCGTTTGTAGCGATACCTACCAAAAATAATGTGCCTAAATTGTTGGAGACTGGAGGGGGAAGGGTCCAACAAACAGCGATCTTTCAGCCAGGAGACGTGTTGTTGTTCATCTATTTGTCACGTAACTTGCGTAATGTTGTTACGGCACTCCCGTGGTCATTTTAACCCAAAAGACGATCTTTTCCGAAACCTAACCAAGTAGTTTTGTTGGCTAAACCTCAAATGAATTGTTTCCTGTGCAGACGGATTTTATTTTGAAAAGACAGTATGCATGTAACGAGTGGAAAATGACACGTGGTAACTTTTCATAAGATATCATTTGAACCGTTACGTTGTATGTTTATATAGTACATACTTTGTATGCTGGAATTTGATGCTGCATTAAAAAGGTTTACGCTTGAATTGTAGGGGTGTAACGATACGCGTATTCGTATTGAACCGTTCGGTACGAGGCTCACGGTTCGGTACGCATGACGAACCGAATACGTTTGAATAAAAAAATAAAAAAAAAGTTTTTAAAACCTTTATTTAACCAGGTAGTCCCATTGAGATTAAAAATCTCTTTTGCAAGATGTAAGTAACAATACTACATAACATTAAGGAGCAGTTTTTGTTTTTTATGCTTATGTGTTGCTAAGAAGACCCCCCAGAAGATGGGTCACTCAGGTATAGTTCCATCATTGTTCAAAGTCAAAGAATAACTTTATGATGTTAGTTGTAATGAATAAATATATTTTAAAATCAAGTACATTTCTCTGGCATTTATAGTTTTCTACTGTACCGAAACGTACCGAACCGTGGCTCCACTGTATTGTACCGAACCCAACCGTGAATTTTGTGAACCGTTACACCCCTATTGAATTGAGATTCCTGTTAATTAAGTTGTTGGTGTGCGATTGTTATTTAAGTAATAAATAAAGAGAATAGAAGAATGATCCCAGTCTCTTCTGCACAGCGAGGCATTCATCTTATTAATTAAACACTGGTATCAGATCGACTACCCAAAGCCCAAAAGTATCGCTATCGGGGCTGAAAAAGTCGGATCTGTGCATCCTTAATTCAAATCAAAAAGGCTTTTTTTTTTAAATGAGAGCAGAAGGAGCTCTGCAAGAGAACAGTTCAAAGAGACGGAGGTGTTTGCGAGGAGACGTATCTCCCTCGGTTTTGTGAAAGAAGCACAATGCCTTAAGTGCAAACATACAGTATGTGCTCCGTGTACGGAAAGTCAGAATACACTTTATCCTAAACCATGAAAGGATTATGTGAAGGAGGCACGACTAGAACGAGACAGAGGTTTGACATTGAAAGAGAGGGATGGAGAAAAAAGACTGCAGGATAATTGACTGTCCTCTGCTCACACAATGGAGGACCTGTTCCCGGCCGACACAATGGAGTGTCCTTATCTGAACTTTTTAGCAAAAAAAGAACGATTATCAAAATATCACCTTGTTAATTTATTGACACAACACTACACTGAATAACTGTGAGCCAAAGCAGACTGGAACTTTATCCACACTCTAAAAAACAGTTTATGTTTTAGTTATGGTCAAAAGTGTTTTCTTGATTTGAGCAGGAACAGAATTCTACCGTTACTGAACAAATCCTTTTAATTTCGTTTTGAAGGTGCTATTATTACAGTGCATCAGTATAATAACAACATCACATTCAATTTGTCTAACCCACGCAGCAGACACCAACAAATTAAATCAGAGCGTCCCTAAAAACTTTATGTATCACCAGAGTATGTTTATTTTCTGTGACTCTAAACAAAATAATAATACTGGTAACTTTGACCTTTTGAGGATTTTAAAAACAGAACTGCTGAGGCTGTTTTGCTAATTGCTGGATCTACTTTCGATTAATCTTGATTCTTACGCAACACCTGTCAATTTCTGCTCGTTACATGGATACAGGCTTTTCAAAATAAACTTCAGCCTTCATTGCATTACTTATTGTAGGTATGAACAGTTTACGAGAAGAGCCTGAAAATGCAACGGTAACACAATATTCACCAGCTGAACAGCTCACTGTGTGTGTGTTACTCTGTCACAGATTTAATACCACTGCACTGTGGCCTGCTGTGGATTATTACTTCATTATGTATCCTCCCTAATAACCAAGTGCAGTGTCGAGTTGAGCTGAGTCAAACCAAACAGGTGAACGGGGCCAACGCGTGAGTCACTGCACTCGTGTTCATGCTGGGCAGCTTTACACATTTGTATTAACTGAAATATGCCAAGTTAGGGCTTTGCACTTACTGTCATACACAGAGGTAACGCTTGCATGTATGTCTTCAAACTGGGAGCGTTAGGAAACAGCAAATATCCCCTTTTTTCTGTGCCAACCCGGTGCAAGGGATGGCTAGATCTGTCTGCTGCGTGGACATTTAGGAAAATAATAAAGAAGGACAAAAGTAGCCAGTTGGAAGAGGCCTAAAGAAGCCGGCCATCTGGGGAAGAGCCAGCAGTTGTGGGAAAGACTTGTGTAAGGGATTTGCTAGAAAAGGAGTGGGGTTGCCAAGTTTCCTCTCAAGATGTCAGACCATGTCCCTCAATTATATTTCCAGGTTGCACATTTTTACATTTGCAGCAACTTACTATCATTTTACTTATTATTAACATCAAGTTGAGACATTAAAATGTCTTGTGAAAGATAGAAAAGAAAGATTTATAAAGACGGCGTGAAGTAGAGAAGTTTGACAAGAAACTGTATTGTGGTCCAGCCACAATACAGTTTCCAGAATGCCAGCAGTATGCCAGAGCATGCCAAGATAACCAAAGTTGGTTGTCTTCTGCTGCTTTATTGTGTTTAAGAGCCAACACATTGTGTTTTTACACCCGTGCAAAGGGGCCACTAAGGAGAGAGGACGGAGCTGCAGGTCTATAATGAGATTTTGTGGGCGAGAGAAAATTCCATCAAGTACCATCGTTTGGTTCAGATTCAGATCAACTTCATTATTCTGAACGACTCGTTTGGTCCAGTGCTCCAGATATGACACCATGAAGTCAGACAGTACGAGCAATACATCTGTAATACGACCTGAAGACAGAGTGTACTTTGGATCATGTGTTGACCCACGTGAGGTTCATTTCATCCTAACACAATTATCTGCTCCTTTTAAACATATTGGACTACAATTGTGAACCGTTGACTGGATCATTACAGCAGTTTATGTCTGTAAAAAAACTCTTTTTTTGCCAGTGGCTGGTAATTATCTGGAGTCAGTCCAGATAAATGTGTAGTGTAATGTCCAGAGCTGAGAGCCGATAGCTGCTCTGGCCTCCTTTGTCCTTTTTGGCAGAGGTGTCCTTGTCCACCAGTTTTGCTTGTTTGTTTGTTCAGTCGAGCTGCTGCAAGCCTCTCAAATCGTGTCTCCGCAAGAGCAGATGTTGAGAGGGCAGCAACGTGAAGGTCTGGTCTCATAAAGCCACACCTCTGCTCATGCCCAGTCGACTGGGTGGATGGTTACGAAACAAGGGCAAAAGCATCAAATCGTGACACTCAGCTGATCTACACCACTGCAGAAAACCCAGGACTAGAAGCATGAGTTCATACAAAGAAAGATTAGTCCACACACATGTACTTTGCTGGAGCGTGCAGATGATTTTTTATTTTCTCAATCACTGTGAACGTGGTCAGACGTGGGCGAACATGATGTCCGCTCCCCCGGTTAGCCATACATTGCTGTGTACACTCCTTTAATCACTCCAACACATTTGGCGGTGTTTGCCGGCGGGATGACGGTCGGGGGATTGTGTCTGCGTTGCTTCTTTGGCTTTTTCTTGCAGGCAGGCGGCTGGCAGCGCCATGTGTATGGGAGGAGGCACATGGCGGTCTGTCCTTTCCCCCGGGGCCGACAGAGGGGTCGGCAGTGACAAAAACTATGAATGCAACTAAATTGGGAGGAAAATGGAGCGTCGTTTTGCAGGGTGCAAATGACGCTCACGGAAAGCTGAGAAGTGGTGCATTAAGAACAAGTCTTTAGAGTTGTTTGGTACGTGACCGCTCCATTAAACTCTGCTTCTCCTCTACTGCCGTTAAACGCTTCCTCTGTCCCGTGACATCACACAGAAATCACCCTCTAAATCTCACTGTGTAATGTAGCCTCGCTGCTCAGTGAAAGTACACATAAAGCAGCACGATATTTTAACAAAATATCTTCGAAGCGTCGCCACATGTTCGAAAAAAACCACTGAAAATAAATACTCAACAATAATTCATCTTGCTGTCGCGCATATTTTTACTGAAAAAAAAGAATAAGACAGATTTGTCTCTCCCCGGCAGCAGGTTTCAGGCTGTTTGCCATGCTCGATAAATCAAACTGATCAGAGAGTTCGTTTGATAAACACGCTTTTTAGCAGCACTTTACAAACTAATTGCTTGTCACTGGTGTTTTGGCCAAAATTGAGCAAACTGGGTGTTAAGTGTTGACCTGGAAATAGGGATGAAGAATTGACTTTTGAACCTGGAGGAAGTTAAAGGTCTAATTAATCCAACAAATCATCTGAAGAGGAGACTTTGGAACAGCCAGAAGGGCCCCACCCGAGGCTCATAGGGGGTCAACACTGAGGACATTTCTGATGTGTGACGTAAGCCCACTACTCTGAGGTGATTTGCATTTGCCTCCAATCTTTCCTTTGTTTTGCCTCCAGCTAACACTGTGACGTAATCATGACGTCAGGGTGTACTTGTGGTGAATATAAATTAAAGTTGCTGGTATTAAAGTGGTATTAAAGTTGTTGCAGATGGATTAGCACCCATCTCATGTAACACCATTTACTGAGGCTTACAGCTATAATCAAATATCCCCAAAAAAAATTACAGTGGGTCAGTTGTGCAAAATGAGTTCTAGGATGTATTCCAAGGCGCCATTATCAAGGGAAACAACATGGTCATCTCTATGCTTGGCAGCACAACTGGCAGGCATCTACACCTGCTGTTGGTAAGTGATTGTAGGCGTTTCATTAAGTCACTGCCGAAGTGCACATGTGAGAAATGCCTGCGGGGGCACGAGATAGAGGACGGTTTGGAGGTGGGTACGACGTGACTGACGGCGATGAGCAGATAATGATAGTTTTCATTTTTAGGGAAAACGGCTCCGTGCTTTTGTTCACACAAATTATGAAACTGTGCTTAAAGTGCCACGACCACAGTTACAAATCTGTGCATGAAATAAATAACAGATGAAGTGTGATAGATTACATTTACGCATCTGCATCATGGAAGCCTTAAAAAATGCAATTTCCAAAGTTAAAAGAAAATAAATAAATATATAAATATTTATAAACCATTTCTAATTTTGAAAAAAACATTTTGAAATCGAAGTGTTTCAGACGGAGGGTGAATACAGGGTTTAGACGCAGACACACAATGTTTACTGGACAAATAAATGAAGTGAGAAGTAGAGTCATCTTCTCATAGACTTCTATGCAATCAGACTTCTTTTTGCAACCAGAAGGAGTCGCCCCCTGCTGGTCAGTAGAGAGAATGCACGCTTTAGACACTATCGCATCGGCTTCACTCTGCAAGATGGGAGGTTCCCGTCTGTGTTCACCGCCTTAGCTTAGCGTGTTAGCATGCTAACATTGGCTAATAAGCACTGAACACAAAGTGCAGCTGAGGGTTGATGTCATGAAGCAAAGTATTGGAGAAATTAAAATGCTGACCAGATGATGGCGGTCATCAGGACCTCATCAACGTGATTGTAATTGATCCTCGAGAGACCATGAGTGTCTGTTCATAATTTTAATGGCAATCCATTGAATAGTTGTTGAGATATTTCAGTCTGGACCAAAGTGGTGCACCGACAGACTTTGAGACATGCCGCATGGCTTAACATACATTTCTCGAACTTGATAGATATTCACAAAATACTCTCAATAACAATGCACATACAGTGCAATATTATTTGGGATTGACACATACAGTTACACAGGCACAAAATCTGCGAGCAACATCGTATTTCAGCTGCATTTTCTTTCTCCCCATTTCTAGCCTGTTAATCTCATCAGTCAAGACGCGTCTCCAACACTGCAATCAGTCACAACCTGCTTGATTCAGAAGCTTTTTCCGTCAGTGAATTGTGGGGCTAAAAGATTAGATAAGAGCTGGTGTCTCTTTTTATCAGTGTCAGAAACAAACAACATCCAAACGTATAGGTTGTTTGCCTGCTGGCATGGAAGTAATTGGCACTAGCCCGGTTCTCAGCTACGTCTCGAATCATGCTACATATTACTGTACGTTGGTTATGTAGCTCAAAGACAGAACAGTACATTTGGACAAAATATATCTTCTCGTTTAGGGAAGGCTTGAAAATAATAACTATAGGGAAGGTACACTGTTGTTTTATTGTATCCGGTAGGCCTTTATCCTCCATCACGGCTGCTCTGTCTTCTATGCGGCTAGTTCATAGTGAACCAGAGCGTCGCCGCATTAATGATGCTTCCTGACCACTGCCTCCATTTCTTTGTCCTGCCTTCAATTCACCGTGACAGTCAGTCGTGGCGTAATGTGACTCGGTGTGTCGCACATGTGCAATCTCCAAAACAGCACCTCAGACACACAAACACAAACAAAACACGCAACACCTGAAGCTCGGCAGCCAACACACCGAATGAGTAAGCCGACGAGGAAACGGTGACGGCAAAATGAACAGCATCTGATGAGCAGATGTGTGATTTTTTGTTGTTGTTGTTCCCACTAAAGAGTGCTGGCAGAGAGCTCGGTGGCAGGGTTGAAACGAGCAGTGTGTGTTGTGTCCCCGGCGTGCATTGTGCTGCACGTATACCGCCGATCCTGGCCTGAATATTTATAGTCTATCGTGTGTTCGTCTGTGTGTGTGTGTGTGTGTGTGTGTGTGTGTGTGTGTGTGTGAACGGGAAAGTCAGTGTGGATCTGCGAGCCCTGCAGGGGTGTGAGGCAAGAAGCAGCAAGAGGCAGAAAATCCCCGCTGCCTTTGGATTAGTGTCAGCGAGCAGGAAGCCAGGCACCGTGCTACATGATGTGCACTCTCCGAAAGTCACTCCCGGCAGGATTATTTTACTTCTTTTATGTCACTTTTCTGTCCAGGTTTTTGGAAAATAACACTTCTTATTCAGCCACTTTTTTGATATTCCCTTTAATCAGTGTTGATTAGCGTAAAAACACAAGGATGTGTTGATGTGAGTCATTTGATCAGATTGGTAATTGCTGTAAAATTACAGTGATTTGTGGAAATTGCACACACACACACACACACACACACACACACACAACATGTCGCATTTGGTTCAAACTTCAAACTTGTAGGATGCGTTAATCCTGCAAAAATCTGCATGGGGTGATTTAAACATCCGCCGTGATAACGAAGAACGTCCAACATCTTTAACAAAGGAAGGTGAAAGTCATGTCTGTGATAACGCCGTCTAAGAAGCGCGCTCCGTTGTACTCAGACAGCGTCGGGGCGTCTTCTGAAGGCAAATTAACAGTGCAGGGCCGAGATCCTTCTTGTGGCACTGGCAGCTTGTGGCAGTCAGCGGCAGCTTGTGGCAGTCTGTGGCAGTTCAGCGGAAAGATTCAGCTGTGGCAGGCGAGCATAGTTCGGCAACCGTCAAGAAGCTGCGGAGCTGAGGGGGCGGAGCCACATTTCCTGAGACATTTCCTGAGAACACCCGTTGTTGTTACGACAGATCAGCTTCCGTAAATCAGTTTTATGATTTTAGTTGAGTCACCGGAGCCCCCTGTTCTCTGTATGCATCCTTAGAGTAAGTACGTTGTACTTTTTTGTTTCGCATTCATTTTATTTAAGTATGATTTTGCTGGTTTTGCAACAAAATGGAACATAATACACTCTTTCCAAATTATTACTTTTATAGTCATTTACAACAATCGGCTAAAATAATGAAAATAAATCATCCGTGTTATTATCATTTAAAAGTATATATACAAATTAAAATTAAAATTAAAATTAAAAGACATAAAATGTCCAATCCAAAAATACATGTTTTAAAATATCTTCACTCTTCCTCTGCTTATATGTATATGTATGTCAGTAGGTGACACAAGGTGCCAGAGAGTGACGCAGGGTGACGCAGAGTGACACAGGGTGCCAGAGAGTGACGCAGGGTGCCAGAGAGTGACGCAGGGTGCCAGAGAGTGACGCAGGGTGCCAGAGAGTGACGCAGGGTGCCAGAGTGACGCAGGGTGCCAGAGAGTGACGCAGGGTGACAGAGAGTGACGCAGGGTGCCAGATACGGATGTATTTAATGCAGGTTATTTCATCTGATATTTGATGTTGATGGTTAATTTGCAACCAAGTTGTATACATCATGTATTTACTTGTTATTTGTATGTAATAGAAAAGTGAGCATGTGTAGTTCATGAAGCAATAAATAATGACAATTGAAAAATATAGAGAGATGTTTGGTTCATTCTTTTCAAACACTAAGCCTAATTTACCGAAGTCATTGATTTAATTGTCACACTTAAATCCTGAATTGACTGGTGAAACAGAAGAAATTAAAAGGCCAAGATGAGAAGATATAATGTTGGTCAAATACTGTGGTCCAAATACAATTTATTCAGTTTTATTGGCATTGAGATATAGAAAGTTTGACTCTAGAATATTCAAACAATTCCTAATCTCACAAGACAAGAGCAAAAACAAGATGAATGTGTTCTCCTTTCTTCGTAAATTAGGCTTAGTGTTTGAAAAGAATGAACCAAACATCTCTCTATATTTTTCAATTGTCATTATTTATTGCTTCATGAACTACACATGCTCACTTTTCTATTACATACAAATAACAAGTAAATACATGATGTATACAACTTGGTTGCAAATTAACCATCAACATCAAATATCAGATGAAATAACCTGCATTAAATACATCCGTATCTGGCACCCTGCGTCACTCTGGCACTCTGCGTCACTCTCTGTCACCCTGCGTCACTCTCTGGCACCCTGCGTCACTCTCTGGCACCCTGCGTCACTCTCTGGCACCCTGCGTCACTCTCTGGCACCCTGCGTCACTCTCTGGCACCCTGCGTCACTCTCTGGCACCCTGCGTCACTCTCTGGCACCCTGTGTCACTCTGCATCACCCTGCGTCACTCTCTGGCACCTTGTGTCACCTACTGACATACATATACATATAAGCAGAGGAAGAGTGAAGATATTTTAAAACATGTATTTTTGGATTGGACATTTTATGTCTTTTAATTTTAATTTTAATTTTAATTTGTATATATACTTTTAAATGATAATAAAACGGATGATTTATTTTCATTATTTTAGCCGATTGTTGTAAATGACTATAAAAGTAATAATTTGGAAAGAGTGTATTATGTTCCATTTTGTTGCAAAACCAGCAAAATCATACTTCAATAAAATGAATGCGAAACAAAAAAGTACAACGTACTTACTCTAAGGATGCATACAGAGAACAGGGGGCTCCGGTGACTCAACTAAAATCATAAAACTGATTTACGGAAGCTGATCTGTCGTAACAACAACGGGTGTTCTCAGGAAATATCTCAGGAAATGTGGCTCCGCCCCCTCAGCTCCGCAGCTTCTTGACGGTTGCCGAACTATGCTCGCCTGCCACAGCTGAATCTTTCCGCTGAACTGACACAGACTGCCGCTGAGTGACGCTGACTGCCACAGACTGACGCTGAGTGCCACACGCTGACTGCCACAGACTGCCGCTGACTGCCACAAGCTGCCGCTGACTGCCACAAGCTGCCGCTGACTGCCACAAGCTGCTGCTGACTGCCACAAGCTGCAGCTGACTGCCACAAGCTGCCAGTGCCACAAGAAGGATCTCGCTGTCTCTCAATTAACAGGTGATTTGCCCGCGAGGCTCTCGCTGGTGCTTTGATGATGATAGTTTTTAAAGCACTTGTGACGCACAGATCAGAAGGAGATTTAGATGAGAGCATCAACAAAAACACTTCGGTGTCGGGGAAGGATGTTCTCATGAGAGGGAGAGCTTAAGTGCAAACTGTCGTAATCGTGCAGTTTTAGTGAAAGAGGGTGAAGGGCGAGGTGACAGATTTCCACCTGTAGCAGACCAAGAAGGTGCCGAGCTGACTAAGTAGTCGCATGTGATTAGAAAGCAGAGCACGAAAGATGTCAGTCCTAAAATCATGAGCTTGTGGCGAGGCGTCATTGACAAAGACATGCCTTATTGCACCAGTACATCATTCTGACTGTTTAAGATGTCGGGGTCGCCGTATGTCCACATCTCAACACACAAGTAGTTTTATAGCGCTAATTACCACCTTGTTGCCAGAGGAACACTGTTATACAAGATGGAAAAACCAAAACACCCAAAACAGCAATATTTATTGAACGAAAAAAAAGAGCTATCATTTCTTTTGTAGAACAATTGTATCAAGAAGAGGAAGTTGTTAACGACACGACATCATATTAAACATCACACACACACTCGCCTCGGCCAATAAGAACTGTGATGTGCAGGCGATAACGAGTAATGAGAAGCTGTTATGTCTCATGTCCCATTGCTACAGCTGTAACCTGTTTGCCTCTTTGACGAGTTTGTTCCACTCCGAGCTCCAGAAACGTTACCGCTCTGTGTCGAGTCACCACTAAAAAGCTAAAGCTGCGCATGGGTGACGTTCTGTTGGATGACTCTCAATCATTGTGAAAGCAGGTGCAGATGCACGAGCCATGAATACAGATATAGTGGACTTAAAACCTGGCAGCAAGCAGTGGCACAGTTTCACCTGCTGTCTGCACCGCAGAGGTCCTCCAGGAACACCTGAGCGGCTCTCCTCTTTCACTGACATTATGCTCAGCGGTGGTTATTTATAGCTGCAATATTGGCCTTCATTTATCACTCCATTGTGGGCAGCGCTATCCTAATGGTCACCATCAAAATGTGGGGAAGCTAATAAAAAAATGTGTCATCTTTTTCTAAATCTGGAGTTTTGCCTTGACATGCTCGCTTGCACTTAAGCTCATAAACGTTGTCTTTACCCGCCGCCATTTTCTCGCGAGTGCCCGACTGTCGCCGAGCATTTGCAACTCTCAACAGATATGAGAAGGAAGCAAGATGGCTCACTTTAGCTCCTCCCATCATCAGCTGTGATTAATCTAAGTGAGTTGCTAGATTCACGAGCCCGAAGTGGCATTTGACTTGCCACGGGCAAGCGGGCAATCCTTACTATTGAGCCCTGTGAGGAGGATGATGTCACATGACACCTGCCACTTGCTTAAAGGAGTGTTTACCATCAGTGAGTAACGACATCTTCCATTCAGAGTGAAGTAACTGTTGAGCCATTTGGATTTATTAACTCGTATCGACCCCCTGCAGTTATGTTCATATCACTTCGAGCTTTGGGGCTGTAACAATCTTCCCACATGTAACATCGTACCTGCAGGTTCTGTCTCTTCCAGTCTCACTGGACTCTTTTTTCTGCAAACACCATAATGATTTTATGATGATCTTAAATCCGACCTGACGTAGAACAGCTCCCGGGCGTTTCCACTGTGAGTGGCGATGGCTTCTGGGTGGCAGATGGTTCTGTAGATCTGAACAGGTTTAACTTGGTGCTCTTGGCTTTGCCTGGAGGAGGCGGTGCCCCAAAGTGACGAGGGGCCGTGAGCTGAATGGAGCTCTGCGTGGCACTGACAACAGTCCTGCCTCCTGCCAGTGAAAGGTGTGCAAGCAGCCGAAGGGCCAGGTACACGACTTACAAAGAGACAGTCACGGTACAAGAAATAATACCGTGGATCGTCTTCTTTCAGTCTTAGAAGACCAAATAAATGAAGCGCTTTCACTCTGCATTGTCTGGATATCCGGCCTCACTCGTCAGTTTCTAGTGTTTTCCAGGAGTTATTCACCAGAGGCTTGAGGTTTGGGAATGTCCAACATTGACTGTCAGAAGATCCCCGAGGAGACCTTTCCAGATAGTTCTCCTTTATCACAAGTAGGCATTAATGAGAAACGGTCCCCTAGATTTGGGGTGGACTTCTCATCGCTCAAGATTATTGTGTCTTTCGGGAGGATCCTGCATGCAGGGCACACGAGGAGACTTGGAAGAGTAAACTCTGGAGGTTTTTCCTCTCACTCAGGGTAGTAACTTCTAAGTGAGGGAAATTTTGTGTGGCTTTTAAAAAAAAGTCAAACGAGAGCCCGAAAACATCGTTGAACAAGGTGTTGTTTCAGAGGCGTTTCCTGTGGCCGCTGACACATTTTGGCGGTATAACGTCAAGGTGTCTGGACAGGAAGCTGGATGAACCGCTCAGCTTATTTGATGAGCACGGACGTTTATGTGCATTGCTGCAGAAATGCATTTAGCAGTTTTAGGCTGTTTCTTTCTGTGATTACTTTCATGGTCGGAGTTAGAGACGAGCGTTTTGAGGCTCCCGCATCATCTCCACCCCCAAATGTAATGGTTATGTCTGACAAAAAACTAAATATTAATTGCATGAGAGTCGGACACAAACACCCGTCCAGCAGCCCGACCTCCACTACTTTGCTTTTTGCCTCGCTACATAAAGAGCACGCTGCTTCCTGCCCTGATGACCATTATAATAGACTTTCTTTGTTACTAAAATGGCTCTTATCACACAGGACAGTTCATTCTGGTGATATCAATTCATAGAACTCGTGGGGCGGTCAGACCTCGCTCTTTTCCCGTTATACATCTTCAGTAAACTGTCTAATATTCCAGCCTCTCATCAGACAAAATATGAAGCTTAATGTGTTCCCGTAATAGAAAATATACATAAAATATCACATGGAGGTGTTTTTAAAGTCTCACGGTTCACTGTGTGGGTCACCTCTCTTAATGTGGCAGCAGCACAAACCTCACGAGCTTTTTTATTGTGTGTGTATGTTGGCGTTATGTTTTATGTTGTAGCCTTTAATGGCCCTGTGCCACGTTAAACTGTATCCACAAAGCAGGTGCAAAGACAACTTTCTTTATTTTTATTTTCATTTCAGCCTCACAATGAAATAGGTGTATAATATAGAGGATATCCTCCCATCTCTCATGAATTCACCTCACGGCTGCACTTCAGTAAATACATCTCTGACACTGTATGTTCTGTGTTTGTACTCACTTCAATATTGGATTCTATATGTGTCATTACAGGTACAGGGTGTTACAATGTAAACAACCACAGGTTTAGCTCTTAAGTCTTAATAAGGGAATTAGATATAAAAAGAAAACACTCAGTGTGTTTGTTGTAATTGCCTTGTGCCTGCTGCAGCTCTGATTGCATACATAATGTCTCCGACTCCTGGGAGACTTTGTGGAAATCGTCAAATTATCGAGGTGGCGAATTATACGACAGCTGCTCTATTTGAAAGAGGACGCTTGCCTCTAATAGTCTGCGTCTTAATAAGCACAAATGGCGACGACACAGAGCACATTATTCCGTGACATGTTTTGCCGTACGGGGGGAGGGGAATAACGTAAACACTTTGCAGAGGAGGAATCTTAATTCGGCCTAAATCAGCATCACAAACACAGCTAGAGAGGAAGGGTATCGTCGGGCCGAGTGCCACTGAGCGGCAGCTTGTGTTGTTTGTTTTTTAAACTTGATCGCTTTTCTCTCTTTGTCACCGCCGTGCGCCTCCTTTTTGTTTCCTTTCAGACCGGCACATCTGCAGTTTGTCTGCGCTTGGCATACGTTTCCCATGATTCCCCAGGCTTTAACAATTGACAAATTAAATCATTCTTTCCGCTCTTTGGGCACAGATGGTTTGGTTTGCCTGCTTGGAGCCCGGCTTTTACAGCCGACATATGCTGCTTAATTGTATTTATCCCGACGTAACTCGAACGCTGAAGCAGTGATTGCGACTGTCATGAAATTACTTAAAATTTGAAGTAAGGTTTTACGATCCACTGCTTGTGCTTTTCATGCAGATTCTTCGATGCACGTTTGTTCAATAAACAGATGTCTGAGCATATTGAATTTTTTTTTTCTTGCTGTCTTTAGGACATCACGAGAAGTCCTCTTCTGACGTCATCTTTTGTCTCTTTTTTTCTTCTTTTTTTCTGGAAATTCTTAATTAGGAATAACCCCTTGAGATGTACCATCTGGTTTTCAAACATTTAACAAAAACAAAACAACAACAAGATAATAAAACGACAGCAAATAAAAACAACAGACAAACAACAGAGAGTTTGTTCAGTGCTACAATACGAGTGCTTCAACATCTGGAATATGTACATTTGACCGAATGATGCAACCATAAAAAACACGGAGCCTTCAGTTTGAATATTTGTTAAATATCTTCATAGAAATAGAATAGTAGTTGATTCATTCCCATTCAGATTAACAAAGCAGGATGGTCAGAGTGGCGGCCATTTTTTTGTGTACCTTTGCCATTGCGACTTGTATGCGGCTAACTAACGTATAAACGAACTCACTGACTTCAGGTTCTGCAGCTGAGACACCAAACAGGCAGTGGAGTAGTGACGTTACGAAGCGTAGAGCCAAAGGAAATGAGTCAAATTTAACAACTTTATGCTTCATTCACACACTGTTGTTACAAAAGCAACTGACAACAATCGCCTTTTTATATTGTTCAAGTCAAAAGACCACGGAAAATGTATGTATGTCTTCAATGGTGAACTGGAACAGGCTGTAAGATGAGTATGATGCTGTCAGACAAAGTAAAATACGATTATTTAAACAACCTTTGAGCTACTTACGGGTGAAACAGACGGGGGAACTGTAAGGCTACAATATCGATAAATGAATAACTAAAACCTGTATGAAAGTACTGTCGTATTCTACTGTGTATAACAGGCCTCAGGGGGAGTTGCTGCTTAATGACCCTGATGATTATCTTAAGTGTGATGCATCTTGGCCCAACCTCTGGGTGGGAAAAGGAAAATATGCACAGAATCTGTCCGCTCCATTTTCAGGGTTCCATTTCCTCAAGAATGATGACAGATTTGCATCCGTTTCCTGTTTCTCTCCCTCTCTGCTGCAGCGCTGCCGGTTACAGGGAGAAGGAGGATCACCCTCCCCACCTCCCCCACCTCATCTCCGGAAATCGCAGCGAAACATTGTGACTGGTTCACCTCGAGCACGAGCGGAGACTGGAATAAAAATTTAAACAAGCAACAAGGACCCGGACGGGACCTCGGCCCTTGGAACAAGTGGGAGCTGCTGTGACATCGGTAAAGAAACCCCGGAGGGTTGAGACTGGAGTTGGCCAATGAGTAAGTCGCGGCCCAAAATGATTGCCTTAATTACTACGCATATACAGATGTACGAAGTGATAAAACACAAGAGACTTATAGTTCAGAGTTCAAAAGATGTTTTTCTTTACATGTGGAAAAAAAAAAAAGTGTCTTGTAAGGAACAGATGTGAATATTTTAATATGATAGAGATAACGTTTGGTTGTGACGTCGACATAATGTTTTAGTTGGGTCGGCTTCGTTAGGCGTCATCGGTTACTAAAGTGGTGAGTTTGCTCTCTGCTCATGCGCAGTCAGCAGTGCGACTTAATCTATTTTTTATCTCGTTTCATATTGTCAACCAAACAAGGCTGGCCTGAGTCGCTCACTCAAACGCTGGCGACAAAACTCTTAATTCACATGGTGTCATAACACATGGAAATCCTCATTCAGACGGTGTATAGAGGGCTGGGAGGGAAATACGAGACATATATATGTATATATAGACATATATATGTATATATATTGACTGGCTCAATGCGACCCACTGAAATACATCAGAAGAATATCCTCTTACATTAAGATCCACTTACACTAAAGCAAAGATGTCAGGCACATAAACACCATCATAAATATCTGCCACACTCACTTCCTATCAGAGGAGCAGCGGGTGAACCTCGCCGGGCTTTCACCGTCAAGACGAAATACCTTTAGGTTGTTTTCCTCAGATGCAAATTTAGAGCTGACCAGCTGCTTTGTTGATATGTTTTCACTTTAACTGTATGCAAAAGTAACATGGACGTGTGTTATATATTTTTTTAAACCTAGCCTTGATAATTACATAACCAAAGGTGAAACCCTGAGTTTATTGTATGTTGTGGACTTCTGGAAAATGTTGTGATAGATTGCACACTGAATAGGAAAAACAAAAAAATGTAAATAGCCGACATTTATACTTGTGTGTCCTACGATGTGTTGCAGATTCGAGTAATTTGAGACTTTATACTTTCTTTGACTGTTATGAGCATCAACCATAATCACCCGTGTTCGGTTCGTCCTCGCTGATACAATCACGTTGTTGTGAATGCTGCTCCAACATCCTTCATCCATCTTGTTAGTTGTTTTTTATTCTTATTTCTTTCATTTCTAAAAACTTTTTTACATACTGCACATTAAAAATCAACCTACTCATCCATTTGACGTACTGAAACATGAGGTTTGTGCAGTCTTGTCAGAGAAGCAGTGGATTTTGTGTCGTCTCTTAGACCTGCCATGTTGCCCCGTGAATGAAATGATTAGAAGTTGCCAGTATTTTAGCCTTTGGAAGTAGTACATATATATATATATATATCACATATTTTAATGAAGACAATGCTTTATTTTCCTACATTTCCCTTAAATACTGTGTTAGCTATAGTTGCATTAGAGCTCTGGATCTACGTGTCTTGTCCCTCTACTCCGAAAGAAAATCCAAAATTCACAGTTTTGCTTTTTTTTTGTCCTGAAAATTTGTATCTGTAATTACCTCAATAATATATCCCTCAGAAAAGCTGTTTACTGAATGTTCCAGATGTTTCCTTAGTATCAGAAAAAAAGACTTGCAAAATAACCACAATAGGTTTAAAAATAGACGTCAATAGTTTACTTGGGAAATCCTGATGGGAGGATGTTTTTATTGGGAAGTTTTTCAT
The DNA here is from genome assembly GCA_024529925.1 of Ophthalmolycus amberensis. Lineage (NCBI taxonomy): Eukaryota > Metazoa > Chordata > Actinopteri > Perciformes > Zoarcidae > Ophthalmolycus > Ophthalmolycus amberensis. The sequence goes on along the minus strand of JAFEUB010000857.1, from coordinate 155,943 downwards.
TTCCGCGTACCAAAAGTTTAAACAGGAACACCAGAATAATCTGCACGTTGTTCTTTGAAGAGTTACATGACGATAAGAGTAAGACACAATGAATCTAAATTGAATGACAGCGGATTATAACATCAGGTTGGACTGTAGTTTTCACTTACATGTCACTTACATTGTCTTACCTTTAACCCCTCCACTTCCAGTCTTTATGCTAAGCTAAGCTAATAGGCTGCTGGCTGCAGAGACTGTACGGACATGAGAGTGGTGTGGTTCCTGTTGGCCAACTGTCCATAAGACGGAGAACCAGCGTGTTTACCGAGATGTTTAAAAGGTCCAGTCTGTGGGATTGAGCTTAGATTTCTGTTTGATAACCGGTTGGGTTACATCAAATTTATTGATATTCATTAAATCTTCTCATTCATTGTTGATGTTTTTTTTCCTCCACCGTATGATTAGACACTTTTTCTGATGACAGACTGCGGCTAATTCAGAAAAAAGAATTCAGAAAATCCCCTAAATCCTGCCCACTGGACCTTTGAGAGATAATTTAAATGACAATATAAGCAGTATAACTGTCTGTTGATATATATTTTCAGAAGTGATTTTTATTACACTAATCTTGTCAGATCACGAGCCTCAAGCACAAGCTGTTCCAGGACCTGAGGGGCTCGGGCCGGCAGAGATCTCAGCTCTGACCTGGAGTTCTGATTTGGGAACAGTCGGTCGGGGGGGGGGGGGGGCGGCCTGAATGTTGGCTCCCATAAAGATCTGAGATGTAGCAAGCGCAGATGCACAACTATCATACACCAACAGCCAACAGTAGCCAGAAAAAACAAACAGATGAATTTGTGGGAGGCGAATTGAATCTATCCAGCGACACGTTCAGCTAAAGTTGGGTATTATCACGAAGCAGCACAAAAGACGCTAAGCCAAAGAGTAGTATCTGCCCACAGGTTACCGGAGAGAAGGAGAACAGGATCAGGCTGATTGATCCTCCAGGCAACACATCCAATCACGCAGAACAAACAAGCACCAAAGGAGACTGAAGGGAAATCTGTTTAACTGGACGGCCTCTGACCCATTTCCTCAATCTATGAATTAAAAATCATTTATTTGGTTGGAGGCTGCAATTATGTCAAGTTCACTTGAAACTGCTTTTATCAGGAGATCAGCAGCAACCCGGAGAAGGGCAGCGTGCTGCAACGTAGGAAGCAGGGAAGATAATAAAGGTCGATTTTTAAGCAGATTGAAATAGTACAGGAAGTAAAATATTTATCCTCGTGTGTGAGCTGAATGAGACTGAAGAAGAAAAGGTCGTAATCCACATTTATCCACACGGATATTTCTCACGAGGTCGTCCGGTTAGAATGAGTGGGAAAGGATTAGTGGGAAATATCTAACACGAGAAGACTAAACAACAAATCACATGTTTCTCTGCTGCTGAATAACGTCTGCGATGCTGTTGTGATTCAGCCAATGGCCTGCCGGGAGGCCGACATTAGATAATACACGAAACAAGGTGAGGGAATGTTTTAATATCATCTCCTCCGGGTTGGAAAACTCAGCAGGGACTATACGTATAATATGTTGAGCTAAAGTCAGTGTCACAGCGACTGACCGGAGGAGATTCCCCCAACGCAGTTTAACTGATTTCAAAAGGAAATTCTTGTTGGCGATTTCTGTCACGTTAACGAGGACTACCTCGCCGTTCACATCGTGAGAAACGGCTTCTCTGTTGAAGCTCATGTATATTGCTGAGGCCTAAACGACTCTGAGACTCAAATCCTCTGAGCTCTCCACAGAGCGGCTATAGGCAAGATTAACTTTAAGATGAATGCCTCCCCAAATCAATAGCCAAAGGATTCCTTCTAAAAAACAACAACAACAACAACCAATTGACCACAGATCTAAAGCCTCGCAGAACAGCCCAGTGTGATTTAGTGATGTACTACATTTTATGCTGCTTTCAGTGTTGCCAGATTTGACACAAAACTGTCCCAAATTGGATTCTTCATCTTCATCAGTGTGGCCACTTTGTTCAGTTCCATGTATAAAACAGGTGCTGGGAAGCAGCCTCAGGGTTGTATTTTTACAATCAGGCAAACCCCAAACCAGCCAAAACAAGGTTTTAATAATAAAGAAGGAGCGATCGAACATTTAAATACTGACTTCTAATAAGAGTTGTAACCTTTGGCAGGTTATTTATCACAGAGCTACGACCAGATAGTAACTTAAAGTTACAATCTTGAAGATCTCCGCTTTGTTCTCTGTGACGGCACCGATGGCGGTAAGCGGTGAATGAAGGTGTGTTTTGGGATCTCACTTCCCAGAGATCAAAACCATGCCGAGAATTCCTGGGAATGACGGCCAACAGACACCCAAGTTCGTAAAACTGCAAATGCGCAACAAGCGTTGTGTTACACCTCCATAGCAATAGAATAGGAGTAGAACGGACATTGAACTGTTCTCCGTGGTCATGTGACTAGTGCAAAAGAAAATGGCGTTTGTTGTTAGTTGTTACGATGACAACACACGTCAGTAAAGTGTCGCAGCTCGCCGGGAAAGAGCGGACGCAGCTCTGGAGACGGATCGCCGGCTCCTTTTCCGTAACCAGTGTAGCATTACAGCATGGGGGAATTAGCAACCTGGCTAACTAGCCAGCTAACCGCTAGTTAACTATTTAGCTTGTTGATTCCACCATGCTGTAATGCTACACTGGTTTCAGAAAGTCGGTCGTAATGGCAACGGTTTGGACCATCCTGCTAATTTAAAGAGAATGAGAATGTCTGTTCTACTACTATTCTATTTCTATTACCTCACTCAGCGATGGACAATGACTTGACGGACATTTATCTTCATGAAAATTTTAAATATTGTTACATTAACTTGGAAATAAAAGGTTGTACCTAGTTGTCATGAGTGGAAATTACATTTGTTTTTATTGATCATCTGTTATCCATCGCTACTAAAACAGTCACAGATGGTACAAAAAGTGTCCCAAATCATCCCAAGCCGCCCAAGACAATTTGTTTTCTGCCCAATTAAATAAAAAGTGGCCAAACTGGATGGAAGACCGCCCAATCTGACCGCCCAACACTGACTGCCTTTGCCCGCAGTGATCAGGATGGATATGTTGGCACAAAACCAACTATTAACACATCGGAGTTTGTAAACTGAATTTGGTTTGAAAGAAATCACACTTTTTAATGTTTCTTGTCTCCAGCAGCTGAGGGGCATCTTAAAAAACAACAACAACAACCTGGCTAAGCCCAATATCTTCACATTGCACACAAGCAGCACTGTCGACGTTTCGGTATGGCTCTGTTTGGCATCACGTACCGCAGATATATACATAAAAGAAGAGTATCGCATTAGTCTGAGGATGAAAACTCGAGTGTTTACTGTAACATCCACAGTGTTAAATAACACCAGGACCCGTTTCATGTCTTAATCTCCTCATAAACAAGGCGGCTTATGAGCAGCGCTGCAAAACTGTTGGACAGTGACGCAGTTTGTGTTTGTTTCTTGCAGGATATTATGTGACTGACTGGATTTTGGGGTTGTTTTTTTGCACCCTCTGCCTCCTGCAGAACAGTATGAATGCTCTTTGGTGCAAACACAATGATTACAGTGTTTGCCTGGTTACGTCTCAGATAGGAGGGAAATAAAATGCTTTGCAGAATCCACACGTGTTTGCTGAAAAGGCCTCGGTCTCCACAGATAACGCCAGCTGAAACTACTCGGTTAATAACGGGGTTACCACTCGTCGTCCTTTTGATGGTGATTAGAACACGGCACATTCTGAGATTATGGGATTGATTAAATGATAATAGCCTTCATTAGCTGAAACATTAAACATCAATTTGACTTTGTTATTTTTGGGAACACCTTTGATCTTTCTGGCTCAGTGTACCAGAGACAGAATATTTTACGCTAATTAAAGAAGACAAATCATTTTGCTGAAGTGCTAATCGCTAGAAGGGAATTAGCATTTCCAGCTATCGAATGACGACTGCAGAGTTGACACAGGGAAGTGTGTGTGTGTTACACACACACAGACACACACAGACAGATTGTTATTTGAATACAACAAGCTGTCTGAATACATCTCTTCGAGCTGTGGGAGACGAGGATAAATAAATTATATTTTACCCATTTGTTTTGACACTCGTTTTATTTCGTAGCAGTTTGTTGTTTTTGTCTATTTTCTTTAATTGCAGCGCGTTGAGATCTCAGGATCGCTGTGAATCCTGCATCAAACGTATGAACCAACAGTCTGCCGACAGTCGTAAAGACGCACATGCTCCTTTTGGAAAGCACAGTACTTTAGCCTGTTTAGACCGGCTACTACGGTCACACTTGGTGACCGCAGCAGATCTTTTGTCATGCGCTGAATGGCACATTCTCCCTCGACAAGTCCAAGAATCATTAGCCTGCATGTTTTTGACTCGTGCAATATGTAAACGGTCGTTTTGTTTGGTTTTTACACGGGATTTGTCTCCGATTCATCAATCTGTCTGATCATTTTACTGTAGTTTCTGAACTTGGTGAAGGAGGGCCAAAGAATGAAGCACACAAACGAGGACAAATCATACAAAATGAAAGAACATATTGAGATGCGAGTTCGACAGGACGAGGATGGGATTCAAACCCATAATAATCAGGTGTCTATGCAAGCTGGTGCAGTTTGGTCAGCCAAGGCCACGGTCACATTTCTACGGTGGTTATAATTCAGTATATCTACATTAGTCATTATGATTCTCACCATCATCTCACCTGCAGAGACGTAAACTATCGACACGCGGCCAGCAGAGGAGTCGCCGGGCTGCTGCAGATAATGCATACTGGTTGGGTTGTTTTTTTTTGGCGACGATGGCAGTGGCGGGAAAAAAAGGGGGGGCGGCATTTGTTGTAATGTTACTGCTTCGCGTTTGTGTACGCTGAATATTCAAACTGGTCTTTTGCCGCTGCCTCGTCGAATCACGACAAAAACAAAGGAAGGGAAACGGATCAGCGAAGGGAAGCTGACGGTAACTATTAATGAACATGTAAAATATTTCTGCAGTTCAGGTGTTGAGAAATATCCATGTGAGTTTTTGGCCAGCCTTGCTTTTATTCTGCATGATGCTTTGTTTTGAGAAAAATGCATCCTTAACCCAAGGTATGTTTATTCTCTCTCTCTCTCTCTCTCTCTCTCTCTCTCTCTCTCTCTCTCTCTCTCTCTCTCTCTCTCTCTCTCTCTCTCTCTCTCTCTCTCTCTCTCTCTCTCTCTCTCTCTCTCTCTCTCTCTCTCTCTCTCTCTCTCTCTCTCTCTCTCTCTCTCTCTCTCTCTCTCTCTCTCTCTCTCTCTCTCTCTCTCTCTCTTTTTGTTTCGTTCTCTTTTTTGGTAAACCTTCCAACTTCTGGATTTTCTACATTCATAACATTTTGTAGACAGCAATATGAGATGTGATTGAAAAATGGAATATGTGCAATGTTGATTAAAGAAAAATATAATATATTCAATAAAAATTCAGAAAACAAAAGATGGTTTTGAAGATGTGTTATTGTTGTTGTTAGAAGTGAACTGCTGATGACTTGAATCCAGTTTGGGGGCCACTTCTCACCGTAACGCACGCTTACTTTTTCACGTGCTTGTGTCTTTTATGTTTGCTGAACTGTTGCTGGACGTGTCAGGACGTTCTCATCCGCTGGCCTTTTACGGTGGTTGCGTTTGAAACCCGATGCCCGGGCCGTTCGTGTTCGACACCGTTTAAATATTTTAAATGGGGTCTGTTGTGGTGCAATTACTTGACTCTTGGACTTGGATAAACACCAGTTCATCCGTCATGCTGGTGATTGACGGACACACGGCAGCCGGATTGTGCCTCCTCGCTGAAACACACACACACACACACACACACACACACACACAAAGTCCCGACAACATTATGTATCATCTTTAATGCTCCACAAAGCTTTGAGAAACTAAATGGAGTTTTTCTCATGAGTTCGTTGTGCACGACAGCGACCCCGAAAGGTCGATGACTCCGGGATCAGGTCACGGAGAAAGAGAATTCGACCAGCGTTGAAGATATTTATAGTAGCTCACCCTTTACAGCTGTCTCCACTAAACAAGGCCAGGTACACGAGGTCCATCCTACACAATCACGGGAACACGTGCGCACGCACAAACACGCGCGGCCGACCGGCTCGCTCAGACGACCGCCGACTCATCGCGAGCGAACCTGAAGAAGCAGCGAGGCGGAACGTGTCGCCGCTCTTGTGGTTGCGCGCGTGCATAAACTATGAATGTGAACAAACGAGCCGCCAGGCTGAGACGGCAGCAGAACATTTGTCCGTGAGTGGTGCTGTGTGCACAATTGTTACATTGTGCTCCACAATAGACGTGCGGGACTGTTATCCTCAGTCTGGTCAGACCGGTAATGTGAGAAAACAATACCGCACTCGAACAAATATACATTTTAAGGCCTTTGCACAACGAATAAACACAAAATGAGCCTGTGCATATTTTGCATTAAAACTATTCATAGCGATGCAAATTTGCAAAGGGAAGAATGGAGTCATGTTGATTCAACTTGTTTTTTGTACATTTGGGACGGAAGGAAAACGCCTCATGTTCTTAATATAATCATAAACTTTACATGCAGATAGACGGAGTGCGGCCTCGTCACCGTCTCCGCTCCACAGCTCCTGTTGCCTCAGTCAGCGTCTGCTGCTGTCTACCAGGACAAGGCCGCCATCACTCAGATGTGTAAGACAACACCTGACAGGGAACAATGTCTCGCCACGTGGTCGGAGGCTGCTCTCGTACATTCGTGCCGGTGAGTTCGGCGTCCGCCGCTTCCCCCTCTGGGAGGAAACCCAACGCCGCCGTACTGTACGCCGCTGGCCCCTGAAACCCAATCGCCCAAATCCCAAAAAGGAACCCGCCCCTCTCTTTTACAAACAACGCTCCTGTCGCAGGGCAGCGGGGTCGGAAAAGTTGCCGGCCACTATTGTGCTCACCGGCACGGACAAACTGCTCTTATACATCCAGAAAATGTCAGCAGGCCTTCTGCCAGACAAATAAAGCACGACCCGGTTCCCCAGGGGAACATTTACCAGCTTCTGCACTTAGATCCAGTGGAGCTGACCCTGGACTTACTCCTCTGGCCGACTCCTTTCACTTCTCAATTTATTAGCTTTGACAGTCAACGACATTGGATAGATGTGCTGTCAAGGATAGATATACAGTACTGCTGTACAAATTAAATACGTGTACGATAGATAGATAGAAGTGGTTCGTTTTAGTGACAAAAGTTTTCTAATATTCAATAAAAAATGCGATCAGGGATCTCAAAAAGTTTTATTTGCTCCCTTTATTCTTTTGTGCTGATCCGTGATACGATCCGACAGACAGACGACAGACAGACGACAGATAGATGCAAACATCTACAAACAAACCACATAAGATCAATTATCAGGAAGTGTGAGCCGGTAAAACAGACAAGAAGCAGCAGCACGATCCCAAATACACCAAGTTACATGAAAACATCAGTGGTTTCCATTGGATTTATCTCACAGCGCAACAGCTGCTTTGAAGTCGGGAGGCTTAAGCAGCTTGTTCGTTTTCAAATCTTCCTGCACACAAAAAGTGAGAATACATCAGGGTTTGGGTTGTCTGGATAAAGTGTTATTAATCTGATGAGACTGTCCTGAGTGTGGATTCAATCCTAATGGGCTTCACTTCTCACGGCTTTCTTAAAAAAACAGCAAAGAAGTGGATGCTGTCAGAAGTCTTTTTCACATATTCATGATGCTTCAATGTTTATGCTTTCTTCTTGTTTTGTTGTATTTCCTGCGACAGAACCTTTCTGAGGTTCAATAATTTTGTGCCAGCCGTTGTCAAAAATGTCAAATCTGAGACGCACTTGGCCCGGAATCGAGCGCCTGATCTTCATCCGTCTCCGACACCGCGCGGTGTGAGAATGGAAGGGGCATCGAGGTCACGGTCTGGTCTGGCATTTGCACTCTTCAGGTGCGGGACCTCCCACAGCGTGTAAGTGTACCCTGGCTTGACCGTCATCGCCGCTGTCTCCAAGGTAAGGTTGGAGGCACGGCGGGGGGGGGGGGGGTCTATTTCTGTTTGGACACCAAAAACAAAAGTGCCTTCTCTGCTCGTGTGGCGTAAAGCGACCAAACAAGTGACAGAGTGAGTCATCTGAATCAGTCATGTGATCTGTCATGTGATCAGTCATGTGATCAGTCACGTGATCCGTCACGTGATCCGTCTCACTCCGCTCATCTGCGGGAGATCAATTGAAGCGTATTCCTAAAGGATGCTGGGAGCGGGGAGGCGAGGTAGTAACTTGGAGGGGCGGGGGGGAGCGGAGAGGGGAGAATTGTTTCAGTGTTGAGAAGCACACTGAAGTGTATGGAGGGGGGGGGGGGGGGCGGATTTTGGTTTGTTGTCATGGTAACAGGCAGTGTGGTCTGTAAAACATATCCCTGTAGCACAGAGACTTGGATCCAGCGGCTCCTCGCAGCACAAACTCCCCTCCTCCATTTTGAACGTGGGAACGCCGATTGTGTTGCAAATGTTTTCGTGATGCTCCGACATCATACGAGACACACACACACACACACACACACACAGATCAGCAGAGCTGAAGGGGGATCCAGTTTCATATGTAGAACTGGGCTGTAGTACTCTCAGGGTGTGGGCATGGAGGCTTCACAAATGGGAGGTGAGTCACCGAATTGTTGCTGGGGGAGCGCAGTGAGGAACACTTTTTCTTTTTATGGCGTGTGGGATTTCAGTGCAACCATGTGTGAAGGTGAGAGAAAACAAAACAAAAATCAACAACAGAAACATTTACTGTAAAGGGTGATACGCGAATCATGTCGGATTGTGACGGTCTGAGGATTTAAACCACGTAAACAGCGCTGGGAATAGTTTCCGTGACTTGTAGATGTAATTAACTTGTCATGTTAGCGCCATTATGTATTGTGATTACAGATACTCCAAGAGATATTTTCCTCAGGCCACTTAAACAGTGGCAGTAGTTGTGCAGAAGAAACACTGTGTCTCTGCAGGCCTGGTTAAATCCTGCAGGACTAAAATCAGCAGCATCCAAAAATTTATCTTGCTTATTTTTGTTTTTTATGAGGGATAATAGAGGTGTAAGGAAATATGGAAGGCATTTACATTATATTATCTGTGCAAGGAAATGTTTAAAATATATTAATGCAGAGTCGGGGAAACTCCATACCAGACTGAGAGGCAATTAGTAACTGAAGTCTTTATTACGTGACTTGATTTTCCATATCTCTCACCTCAGCTTGTACTTTTAACAGGCGGCAACCTCCGGTTCTGCCGACTGAAGCCGATGCGAAAGTGTCTTAAAATTTCCATTCTCTCGACTGACCAGCAGGGGGCGACTCCTCTGGTTGTATAGAAGTCTATGAGAAAATGACTCTACTTCTCTCTTGATTTATTCCCTCAGTAAACATTGTAAACATGAGTTCATGGTCTCAATCTCTAGTTTCAAGTCTTCTTCAATCTTGATGATGTTCATTTCGTCAATGATGGTCCATTTAGAGTCAAACAGACCATAAAGGGTATGCTTTAGGGCGGGGCTACTGTGATTGACAGGTTGCTGCCGCTACCAGAGACGTAGACGTCACTCCTCCGCATTCCAAATATGGTAAATTCTGTTCACCGGTTGCAAAAACAACAACATGGCAACGGCCGTAATCCAAGATGGCGACGGTGAAATCGCCAAACTCAAGGCTTCAAAACATCAGTTCTCAAACCAACGAGTGACGTCACGATGACTGCGTCCACTTCTTATATTCAGTCTCTGGATATGAATGCAGAAACCTACATAGGTATGGTCTAAATGTTGGACATTTTTAGGCAAGGCAAGGCAAGTTTATTTGTATAGCACATTTCAACAACAAGGTAATTCAAAGTGCTTCACATAAAACCATTAAAAGCATCAAAACACAAGGCAAAAGAAAAGGAGATTTAAAAACAATTAAAGAAACAGTGTAAGAAATAAAATTCTGTCGTAAAATGCAGAAATGCAGGAAATTGATTAATATATTAATTGAACGTGGTTCAATTAAAGGCAGCAGCAAACAGAAAGGTCTTCAATCTTGATTTAAATGAGCTGAGGGTCTCAGCAGACCTGCAGCTTTCTGGGACTTTGTTCCAGATATGTGGAGCAGAGAAACTGAACGCTGCTTCTCCATGTTTAGTTCTGACTCTGGGAACAGAAAGTAGACCGGTCCCAATCTTTTAGGATGTTTTTATTTGGTATTGTCTGAAGTATTTCAGATATAAACGTAAGTATCGGTACACCACAGCAATGAAAGTGAGGAGCTTCATGTTCTCCCCTTGTTTGTGGAGATCTCCTCCTACAGTCCAAAGACACGCAGGTTAAGGGAATTGATTGTTTGTCTATATGTTGTGTGTGACAGACAGGCCACCCTTTATTTCATCCGAGTCAGTGTGAGCTCCCCCCACCACCCTGAACAGGATATAAATGACTGATGAAAAAAAGAAAAGAAACATATCCCTCTCATATAAAGGCTTGACTTTGAAGATTGGAAACGGAAAAATAACCTTCCAACTGACAGAATTAGGATTAACTTTAGGATAGGAAGGGGGGGGGGGGGGATTAAAGCATGGAATTAGAAACATACAGAGGGTTTAGGTTACGGTTTAAATGCTGCCAGTGGAGGTCGTGCGATGTGGAGCGTTGTTTGTGTGTGTTTCATGGAGGAGGAGAGAGACGCCTTGTTTGTCTGCGGAGATGTTGGACTCGCCGCTTTTGAATCTGACAAAACACTTCTGTGCGAATGCAGCGAACAGAGAGACTGAGAGACAACCTGCACTATCACGCACACTTTATCCTTCAAGGCACACGCCGGAAAAACAGCACACTCTCCACCTCTCACTCACACACACACACTCTCACACACACACACACACACACACACACACACTGAGGAAAGCAGCATATGCAGACTGCGCCTGCCATTGACTCCTCACTGTAATCCCCCCGCTGTAAACTGTCAGACGTGTGCTTTGATTGTCTGTACGCCTCTGAGGGGGGGGGGGGGTAATGTTATAGAACTGTTTGTCAGAAGTCCCCCCCCCCCCCCCCCTCCTCCCCAACCTGCTCCACATGAATATCCTCAGAGAAGCCGTCAGTCTAGTTACCTGCGTTTATCTTGCACAATGTACAATAAAAGCTTCTGGTAGAGATTTCCACAGAAAGAAGTGCACATTGTTAATATTCTAAAAAACAATTGTCACCAACGAGTAGTTGTTTTACAAATAGCTCTGACAGTAAGAAGAATAAACCCTGTCAGTTGTGCAGGATGTGTTCTTTTCCGTTCACTGCGTCTGGAGGCAAGAAAGGCTCAGACGCACCGAAGCGTGTCGGTAAGAGATACCATCAGAGAGTGCGTTAGCCGAGGAGAAGCCACCCTGCTTCATTGTGGATGGAGGATTCTGAATCAATATCAATGGCACAGACACATCTATTGTATTAATTCAAGAAAGAGCCGATGCGTTTCGGTCTCTCACACACACACACACACACACACACTCCTGATGTGGGTTCTGTGTTGGGTGGAGAGGGCAGACGTGGGGGGGGGGGGGGGGGGGGGGGGGGAATAAACAGCACCGCGGCAAAGCGAATGTCAATTCACCTCATCACCAGGAAGCAATTGCCTCTCAAGAGGCTGTTGCTTAGCGGCTTCTCGGCTTCTCGGCTCCACCCAGAGGACTTGAAGGGGGAACATACCGGCACACAATCCGGCACACAATCTCTTCCACAATTCTACCTCTGGCACAATGACCATCCAGCCGTGCCAAATGTGGATCAGGAGCGAGAGAGAGAGAGACAGAGATGAGCATAGCAGAGGCGGGAGGAATTCTGGGTAAATACAATGCCAATGATAAGCCTTTGGATGCTCCTCTGTCCGTTTTCTTTTGTCCAACGTGAGCCGACACTCTGGTGGTTGTGAGCGCGCTGAGCACCAGGTGGACGGAGCGGTCACTTCGCAAAACAGAGCGGTGGAGCAGCAAAGCGGAGCAAGAAGAGCTCGTTTGTTCAGAACACTGTGTTGTGCGACGTATTCTCATACAACGGTTCGTACACGTTCTAACCACAGACTGGATATAAGAAGTGGACGTAGTCATCGTGTCGTCACCCAGTTGGTCAGCGGACTGCCGTTATGAAGCGTCGAGTTCTGACAATTTTGTCGTCGCCATCTTTGATGAGGGCCGCAAACCAATAACCAGAAGTGACCATATTTGGAATGCGAAAGAGCGACGTGGAGATTGTGGTTTTGGGTTTAAATAACCGCGGGAGTTACGTGACAAATAAATCAAGGTTGACTTCTCGTTCCACACAGGGAACGCACAGCGGTCTGTGATACAGCGTAATCATTTCTCGGTGTAGATATGAACTTTGAAAGTATTCAAGGTGGGTTTCAATTCACGTTAAAGTGTTTTTGTTTTATCTTGGTATTAATTTGGGAATCGAGAATAGTGTAATTTTACTGGTATTGGTATTGACCACTAGATTTCTGGTGTCGTACCTTAAAGCATCGTGTGGGCAAACAAACTCTGATCTCACAGAGCTTGGGACACATTTTGTGCAGCTAAAACTAATTGTGTTATTAATACACTCACTGTGTTCCGAATGTGCCAGATAAACGTACAGCAATGCAGCGACAGGCGGCCACTCGTGCTTTCTTCCTCCGGACGAGATGTGAAGGACGAGATATGTCAAAGACGGACAGATGGGAAGCGCAGTCCCTTCAGACCACTTTACTAATTAAGGTCTGATGATATGCGATGTTAAAAATCGCCTCCCATAGCTATTTTTCACCACATGTTTGGGTACACAAGACTACACTGACCTCTGGCTTCCACAGATGCCGTTTCCAAACGACGCGAGGCGTTTAGCTCCGTTTACCCGCCGCACACTCAGCTCTCAGCTCAACACTGTGGATGCAATGCGACTCTTCTCCGGTTATCGCAAAGCTCTTTCAAATAGGAAATGTCAACAGGCCAGAGGAGGTTTCGAATTACTGAGGAGCTTTCTAGCGGAGTACATCTACATGCACACCGCAGCACCAATTACCAGGAGAAATCACCTAAATCAGCTTCTATCGATCATGATGTTTACATGGTTTAAAGTTAAGTGGTTTATCTAATAGCACACTTTTTATGGATTCAGCTATTAATTGGGGTATGCGTCGTAAGAAGAGGCAGTTTTCCCGTCTTTTCCTCTTCTAAAAACAAAGGTATAGAACTAATCACAAGCTAAAGGTTGGCGGAGACATATGCTGTCGTTACATCGTATTTCCGGAGACATCGGGACTGAAAGTGCTTCAGGCTCGAGAGAGTAAGTAGGTCAAAAATACACAGAAAGGTGTCTTGCAAAAATAACAGACCAGATGGAGGTGAAGAGTGGCATTTCCTCCACTGAGATGGGAGAGTTATTTTTGGGTGTTCCTAAATCAAAAGTCCCTTTCATTTTTCTGCAAACACGATGGCAGGTCAGCTGGAGTGCTTCCAAGGCTTGGACAGGCATGAGGCTGTTCTATCGTCAGAACAAAAGATGAGCACCTGCGTTCGAAAATATCTGGGTCTCTGATGATGCATGCTCAGACCGTACAATAAAGAGTCCACAAAAGCTTATAATTCTGTTGCTTTCCTGTTAATGGAAGATTTAAAAAAATGATGCATTGTAATGGGATTGAACATTCCGCAGTTTAAATCAGTTTCGATTTTTGGTTTCTTTTCGATACATTTGGTAACTATTGCTCTGTGTTTTTTTCCCAGCTGCATGGTTGAACATTTTGAATTTGCTCCATTTGTGATTCTCGCCTCTAACTGGCCTCTTCTCTACAGCAACATTGAGCCTTTAAATGTGTCTGTGCTGAGGAACATTCACTCCCAGGGCGTTAAATACAGATGCTTGGGAAGTGGCCTTTAGAGTCTTAATACCAGCGCACAACGAACACTGAAGCATAAGTAAAGATGCACCAGACTTTCAACTAACCTCAATTTAAACTAGCGCAACATGCCAGCTGATGCCGAAAGGGTCGAGGGGAAGCCTTTGCCGCCTGCATTACGCACGGGCTTTGCTGGTGAGCAGGCGGCAACCTCCTGCTCTGAAAAGTGAAGTCAGTGCTGAACTGCCTTAAAGCTGCAGTCTCTCTCGTGTCCACCAGGGGGCGACTCCTCTGGTTGTATAGAAGTCTATGAGAAAATGACTCTACTTCTCTCTTGATTTATTACCTCAGTAAACATTGTAGACATGAGTTTATGGTCTCAATCTCTAGTTCAAGTCTTCTTCAATACAGCATGATGTTCATTTAGTAAAGTATGGTCCATTTAGAGTCACACAGACCATAAAGGGGCTACCTTGTGATTGACAGGTTGCTAGCGTCTCTACGTCATTCCTCCTGATTCGGCGGGGAGTTACAGGCCCCAGATACCTGGCAATTTAAATGCTTTCGTCTTATTATTATGTGTGTATTTTAGAAGATGGGGTCTTGTTTAATTCATGCAGGCATTAAGATATTTGGATGAATTAATGAGGTTCAGACAAGATGATAGAGCAATGTGAAAATACACAACTCTACTACGAACTCTATTAAGAAAATCAAAACTACTCAAGAACACCTTGGCCGAAAAGTTAGAGGTTCTGAAATATTAATGTTTATAAATGATCTACTGTGTACCAAATTACTAATGCAGAAGGTGCTGCAGGGAGTAGATGAAAGGCTGCCCGTGAATATGGATGCTAAGAGGTTTCTAAGAGAGAAACAGAACACAGTACTTGTTAAAGCCTCACGAGCACCTCTGCGGGCCACCTGACCACCGGTCACCACAGTGTCCTAGAAAACAAACACTTTGACTCCTTCACAGCGCTCATAAATCACACATGTGACACTTTAATGTAGGTGTAATACAGAGCTTTCTTTCCAACAGTGTTTCATTTAGAAAGCCCCCCGACGTTGACCCCCCCTCACCCCGATATCAGAGAGCGAGAGACGATGACATGCTCACAGTCGTCCTGCCCTTGTTCAGACAGAGCGTTGTGAAACAGAGAGAGAGACACAAGACAGAGAGCAGTGAGACAGGTGGAGACGGAGACAGCGGGGGGGGGGGGGGGGGGGGGGGGGGGTGTTGCAGTGAGCTCTGCGCCTGCAGCAGACGTGACCCTTTCCCGTCTAGACAAAAACAAACACCACTACACACCAAGTCCCTGCTGGCTGCAAGCTTTAAATCATGCACATCAACAAACGAGGGCGTTCGCTGGTTATTGGGCGACGCAAAGCTCTTCTTACAGAGAGCACACTTCTTTTATTGTTCTTTATCTCTCGCTGCATTTGTGCATCTCATGAGATAGTAAGTCATAATTATGAGATCTACCTCATTATTATGAGATAGTAAGTCATAATTATGAGGTACTAAGTGATAATTATGAGATGCTAAGTCAACATAGAGATAGTATCTCGTTATAATGACTCATAGGATCTTTATTTGGGCTTCCGTACTTTTTTTTCTACGAGGCTGACAAACTATTTAAAACCTTTCACATGGAGGACTTGATTTAACAGGGAACGGAACATTGAAACATTTATTTTGTATAAAACTTTTATTTCAAATCAACAAATGAATATTTATGTCAGCAGTCAAGGCATCTGGATGGACTACCAATGAATCAATCGCTCAACCATGCGTCCCACTTTAAGAGTCAGTTAAAGTTGCAGAGTATGTTTTCACCCCACAAATGTTTACTCTCCATGAAGTCTCTATTTTTTCATCATTCCATTGACTAGTTTTTATATTCTAGTTGTGTTCTTGAGTGCTGCTGCCCCCCCCCCCCCCCCCCCCCCCCCCTGCTGAAAGCCATTCCTCTGCTGCTGCAGAGGGATCCATAAAGTTCCATCTCATCTTATCTTTTATGAATCCGTGCACAAGGGCAAAACCATCAGTAACATAAAAAGACACGATGATCTTCAGGCCGGGGAACAGAGGGGCGACCCGGAGAGGCACTGCAGCTTTATGGCCTGTGCTTTATGCTTGTGTGCAGATCATTTGCATTGGCAAATATTGTTTTGGGGTTGTCAGTGTTTGTCTTTTTGCATACAATTGTAAAACTAACACTCAATAAATGAATTAATTTAAAAACATAAATAATGTGCCCTACAACACTACCGTCCACACTACTTGTTTTAGACTCAGTGATTTCTTCTTTTACATTTAAGCATAAATAACCTGCACAGGTATCCAAAATGTCCTGGTTTTCATTGTGCATGCTTACGATTTCTCAGCTGACAGTTTATTTGATCAATGATGAAGAGGATTTAGCGAAGGCCAGTGAGATTAAAGACTAATCGAGGCGTGCCAACCACAATGAGCTGGCACACTGCAATCGTTTTGAGAAGCGAGCTTCCTTCTGTTCGCCGCAATTGATCATCAGAGGAGACAGACTGGCAGGAAAAGTAGTGATGGTGTGCTGGTCCAGGTCCCCAGACCGGCTCTGCAGGAGAATTAATGTCTCGGCTGCTTTATGCACGGACCGTCTACTTCTGGACTGAGTCTGGTTGTAAAAGTAGCGCATGTGCTCAAAGCTTCAGCTCTTTCTTGTGTCTTCTCACCTGGTGTGTGACTGCTCACAATTAAAATCCCAATGCTTCATCTGGGAAGAAATAGAGCACCCTCTCGAGACGGTGTGTACGATGTACTGTGTAGAACATTTCAATAAATATGTAAGACATAAAGCATTGAAATACAAATTGATTGGGGGGTAAAATGCACTTACCTGGCAAAGCATGAAATAAAGGATAAAAAGTATGAAATATTTAATTTGAACACATACTGTATGATATACTGTGATACATTTTAAACAATGAAAAGGTAATTCACTCATGCTTACTTTATTTTAAAGTATTTCAGACTGCACGACTTAAACTATCCAACCCTCCATGGCTCTGATTGTGCAGAGTGGTGCAGAAAATGGGCCCATTACCTCAAATAGCGTCCTTTTATTCCCTCTCGTATTGAGAAGCCAACACCACCACACCCACAGAATGACCACAGAAATAGTTTATATGATTTTGCCTTTGAGCCATTTCAGTGGAAATAGATGAAAAAAAGGAGTTATGGTCAAATAAATCCTCCTCCGTCATGAAGCTTTAGCGCAGCAATACCGGGGGGTAAAACCATTTCAACTGCTCTGGAGTCAGTGTCAACCATCAAAGATTCTAAATGGTCCTTTTACTTTGTAATAGCCATCTATTGTTGTTGTTTCCATAAAAACACACAATTCAAATGATTAGGAAATAAAAGATTGTATTTTAATTGATAAAAACATATTGTCAATAGTGGTTCTAATGATGTATTATAAGCTGCTTAGAAGTCGTGTTAGGAAGTTAAACAGGTCATAATTCATCTCTAGTATCTGTCTTATATTGCTGTGAAAACATCTTCAAACAACTGGATGTGTTCCAGTGTCTCGACAAAATCGGCATTTTACAAGATAATACGTTAAAGTGTTACTTTGTCCAATTCTCATTTGTACTGACTAGAGCATGAAAGCATCATAATGTAACTCAATGCAACCTCCGTACGTTAGCTGAAATCACTCTTATATCTCAATTATAGTCAGACTTCAATCTATCTAGACGTCAGGTAGAAGTGAAATGCATCCGCGTGCTATGAACTCTGGGTAAATTAAGACTTTCGTCAAACTAAAATACCGCTCAGCTCTTCAACACCTCAGCTCTAATGGGAGTATTAAGCGGTGAGTGTAATAATACTCGTCAGGCATAACCCACAGTGGACGTTCACTTAGCGTCCGTCGCTCCATCACACGGTTACTCCACAGAAAAGGTTTGCGGAGCAATAACTAAGATTTACACCGTGAGTCTTTGGAAACTGCCAGGTCAAGCGTTTTTAGAGGAATTAAAGATATTCACAATACTACACTGGAGCGTATGAGATTCTGTGGAATTAACTATTTATTCACCTGATGTCTTACCAACAACGTCTCACATCTCAAACATCTCGATGACAGAAACACATGAATATTCGTCCGGTATGTTGCTCCTTTTTTCTAAGCAGCACTAAACTGTGACGTAGAGTTTCATGGTTGCGTCACATCTCAGTCCAGGCATACAATCCTCTGCATCTAAAGAACCTCCTCCACCTCCCACAATACAAGCAGACGGAGCCATTCTGCCATAAAGCTGCTCAGTAAATAGTCCCCTCACAAACCTTTGAGGTTGGGCTGAAGATGAAAAGAGGGAATTGTATTTTGGACGGCTCATCGGCTTAGTAAAGGGGGCTGTTGATTTGTAATTGTTCCCTTCTTGAAGTAAGTTTGGGGGGTATTTGTTGAGTATTAGTTGTAAAGATTGTCATCCTGTTGAAATGAGGGATAATCTGTGAGGTTGCATTGTGCACGTTGTGTACTTTGCTTGTCTTTGGCCTGCACACAGAAGATTAATTAGTTGCAGTTAACAAAAGCCAAAACTCGTCAACGGGGGAAATGCGACGTCACTAATAGGCTTTAAAGTTTGTGTTTGAACGGGAACACAGCGGCCCGGATTTCCCACACAACGCCGACGTCATTTCATCCAGCAGAACGTGACAAACACAGCAACGACGTCCACATCCTCTGTGTGCCAAACTCACCGGGCTTCTACATGGAAACCAAACCCAACAACAAGATGGCCGACAATCTTTCACTTGACTTTGATTTTTGAATTTGCTGCATGAGCTATTTTTCTTTTCTAGCCGCTCGAACATACATTATTGTTCCCAGAAAGCGCTGCTGTGTGTGAACCAGATTCATTCAAGTTTATTTACACTCAGTATTTTCCACCTGAGTCATGCTTACCCTCATTGCAATGCGTGAGACCGGAGACATACCTGCTTTTTGAGGATTTTACAGAAGTTCTTCTATTAATCCACATAATCGATGATGCTGAAATGTGTCAACCTCAATATTTGAAACTAACGCATGTTTTTGTTTTTAAATCTGTTGTCCTTGTAGCTGGTTATTACGCTCATGAAGCCATACCGTTGCCTGCTTGCTACCTTAGCCATTGAACAAGTGTTTAAAGGGAAACTCTGCCGATGTTCAGCCAGCTCCGTGTCCCTGCAGTGTGGCTGGTGAATCCAGCTGAACGGAACCCGTTCTCCCTCCGTGCACGTCCACAAAACCTCCCTTTGCTCATTCGCTCGGAACCCACCGGCAAACCTCCACCGCTCACCCGACCAGAACCCACCGGCAAACCTCCACCGCTCACCCGACCAGAACCCACCGGCAAACCTCCACCGCTCACCCGACCAGAACCCACCGGCAAACCTCCACCGCTCACCCGACCAGAACCCACCGGCAAACCTCCACCGCTCACCCGATCAGAACCTGGTGAGGCCAACACGCCGGCCTCAGGCTGATACTCCACACTGAATAATGCTCATTGTATACTGAGGCTCGTAGAATCAGTATCTCTTCGAAATCACTTCTTAAGACCCGTTTTTACAGACTGGCTTTCATGTTACGTCGTCTTTTTACTGTGTTATTGCTTTATTATATTATTGTTGGTATTATATTGTATTTTATTTGTTCAGGGTTTAGTTAGTCTTTCTGTTTTTAAAGGTGCTATAAAAACGTATTATTATTTTTATCATTATTATAAAACACACTACTCACTCCCGTACTGTAAGAATGTGGGGAGCATATTTATTTTGCATGTGCAAAACCGCAAAAAGAAAATATTAATAGTAAGTTTTGCTCTTTAATGTGTGAATCTTTGTTTACATTTCGTCCTGCGCTGCATTTCAGAAATGACATGAACAATATAATGAACCCGACAGCTTAGCTTCCTCATCTGCACCCGGACGGTTCAATGACATCACCCTGTGTACTTGGCCACGTGCTGTTGTTTACTCAGACACAACGGAAGATATCTGTGGACGATGAACCAAATGAGACGAACACGCCTGAGAGGATCCGTCCATGATCCTGTTCCTCCATCACGCCGCTGCTCATCAGTCACATCTCTTCCTGTGGGGCTCTTCGTTGGGATGAGTGAATTATTTCAGTCTAAAAACAAACCAGCTGGAAGGTTTGCAACCTTGGCTGTGACTATAGTGGTCAGAGGAGCGGCTGTAAAACATTTCATTTTCTATATTCGTCACAGTACAAGTCACCCTGCTGCAGCTTGAGTAGTTCTTGTTGACGAATAATCGTTAAAACAAAGCAGCAGACATTTTAATTTGTCATAGAAGGGAATGAGCCGAGAACAAAACCATCCTTAATGTTATTTGTGAAATCTGTGCCTTTCCTACTATATGTCAAAATGTCTGAAAGGGCCTGTTGCTAAGAGATATGAGCTGAGAGACGGCTGCTCCGTTACTATATACACACTGGGACTGTGATTCTTGGGGGGACCGCAGCACCTTTGGAGCCCGTTCTTCAGTCCCCCCCCCCCCGATATCAGATTCATGGCGGCACAGACGCCGATTATCATTCTGGCCGATAAAGCTGACCCACATCTGTCAGCTGCCGATGTTTCACGTGCTGAGCGACATTGCAGCAGCCAGTGATGAATGGAGCTGCCTGCTCTGCTCAATATGACGCCGGCTGGCTCGCCGTCCGGCACCGGGACGCCTGACAACTATCGTCAGAGCAAAACAACTATCGTCAGAGCAAAACAACTATCGTCAGAGCAAAACAACTATCGTCAGAGCAAAACAACTATCGTCAGAGCAAAACAACTATCGTCAGAGCAAAACAACTATCGTCAGAGCAAAACAACTATCGTCAGAGCAAAACAACTATCGTCAGAGCAAAACAACTCGAATGTGTCCACCGCTTTGGTAACGTGGACTTTACAATGTTCAACAACAACTAGAACGGTGATTGGAGGTAGAATGAAGTAATACACGTGACGTGGAGGCATTTCAGTATGAGCACGGTGGGAGAAGGTGGGAAGTATCGTACATTTCCATTTCAGAAGACTTCATGCTTTTACTGCATTAATCTCATCAATTTGCAGATGAAGACTTTATATCCAACATGAGATAAACTACTTATGCTGATGTTAACCAAAGAGTTAGATCTCAAAAAAAGAAAGTTTTGAGGGTATTTTTGAGCAGGAAAAGAACTAAAGGAATTTACTGTGAAAGCCCATCAAGCTTACTCAACCTCCTCATCTCCTCATGTCTTAATGCACTGAAGCCGAGCTGCTTGTTGGATGAGGAGGATTCCCCTCAGGTACTTGTTCTGCAGCGGGACTAAGTCCCTGTTCTTACTTCCCCACAATGACAACAATATCAGCATTCGTCTGCTGTTTTGAACAAACAGAAGAAGAAAAAGCAGAGCGGGCAAACTGGTGTGTAGTGACAGTGGGATGATATGATCACCTGCGGCTGGTTGGAACGTTTGTTTCCCCCCCCCCAGAGTATTTTGGCTCTATGTGTGTGTGACATGTAAAAACCAGAGTTCTTACAATAACAACAGACTGTTGGATGACTTCATTTGTTCCGCCATTTAACAAAGAAAAATACTAAAAAAAAACATTTTCCGTTTCACGCTCGGTGAGTTCTGTTTGGGGGAAAAAAGGAGGTTTGATTGTGCACACTGGCAGCTGACAGTCTGACGTCATTGAGCCACATCTGTAAACATGTGGATGCACACAAAACCACTCCAAAAGCTGTAAAAAAAAAAAACGACTCCAAATAGCTTACATGCACAATGGCATTTGACAGCGCTCTGAAGTTTGCTCACTTTGGCAACCGAGTATGGTTTTGTTCTTTCGGGTTGATTGCTTTAGAAATGAAGCCCGATGATTTTTAACACTTAGTTACACCACGAGGTAAGAAAAGTGGAGCAAGCAGCCAGAGAGCTGACAGCTGATATACACACAGTCCATGAACTGCATAGAATGAGAGATGATGATGTTAAAGTCTGAAGTACAGCTAAATGTTTTATGGAATCTGGATTGATGACGTCCTGAACAAAGAGTATAAATATCCTGAGGAAAATATAGATCCAAAAGCACACAAAGTGAGGATTTACTGCATAAGAAAGCAGGTTAAAGATGATGAGTTACTGTCTGGATACCAAGATGCTATGTGGGTCAAACATGGCACAGATGCTTGCAACTTGCTTGAAAACAATTGTTTTCTGTAATGCTCACGTGAAATCCTTCTCTGGAGCCGACTCGTGTCACATTAAAGTACCGTAGGTGTCGCCGAAATCTCCCATTGTGCAGGGAGTCGTCCGGTGTTCCGCACGCCCCAGAATCGGCGCGACAAGCTGTTAATGGCATCCGGCCTGTTTATCCGTCACAGTCCGCCCAAGTGTCGCGCAGCGAGGACGGACGATTCCCCCACAACACCGTCACACGGCCACCTCCAGCTGTCCGGCTGAATGGCTGTCGGCGTCTCCAAGCCAGCTCAGTTCGGTGCCCTGTGACTCATGCACTTCATGGTGTCACTCATGACGACTGCGGCACAGCTCAGTCCGACACCTGACCGACACTGAGCAACCCTTCTCCCTACATTCATCGACTTCATTTGGCAGCCTCAGCACGGTGGCTTTTTCCCGCCCAAAGTTTATTTTTACAGACATGCAAAACGGTCCAGAGGGCCAACAACTTTCTATCTATAATACGGTGGACCAATGCAATGTGTTGATATAAAAAAAGATGAATTAAAGTAAACAGGCCTTTTTCTTATATTCTGCGAGGACCTCCAATTTTTACATTAATGAGCTGAACCTTCCAAATTACATTAGAATGTTTGTCCTGAATCTTAGATTAGATTGGATAAAAAACTAGGACATGGATTAAATGTTTCCCATACATTCATGTATTTGTGGCGGCCTGCCAAAATATCAACATTGAATGCCACATATTGATTTTCTAATTCTTCCACGACTAGTTCAGTGCCGGATGTGCTGATGCAGCGTTATTAAGAACCGCTCATCGTGAACTGCATGTAGAGAAGTCACAAGAAACGACACTTCAGGACCATGTCGATGCAAAAAGTCTCGATTTTCTACTGTACCGCAAGGACCGTACGTAGGGAACTTGCCAAAATGTGGACGCACTTTATGAAAATCGGGGTCTACCTATCATTATATTGAACATGCCGCTGTGTGTTGATATCATTTACAGGCACGCTGCTTCTCTCCTCTCCTCGCCGTACACAAGTGAGAAGAGAATACAAATAAAGTAAAAACATCCAATGCTTCCACCGCTGTGATCAACTGTAGACATTGAACACACATTCATTCTCACTTTCTGTTAAGTGTGACACATGTAAATAAGTTAGAACTGTCAGAATGATCAGAATGCCTGAGAAGCTTCGGCGAAGAGCTGCACAAAACGCTCAATTCCCCCTGAGACACTGTGAGTCAGTGCGCATCAATAAAACCTTCATCCCAAAATTATAATTGTAAACATGCGTGTAACTCAGCACAAGTCGGTGCTTATCGGCTGAGGAGACAGCAATTTTTCATGCAATATTGTTCATACTGTGGCTTGCTGTGAGGTGACTTGTACACATAGACTGTATGTAAGAAGTGGACGTAGCTTCTGAACTGATGGTGTTTTGAAGCCTTGAGTTCGAAGATTTTGCCGTCGCCATCTTGTAATACAGCCGTTGCTATGTTGTTGTTTTTGCAACCGATGAATGGAAGTTACCATATTTGGAATGCGGAGGAGTGACGTAAAGACGCCGTATACGACTCTGGTAGCAGCAGCGACCTGTCAATCACAGTAAGCCCCGCCCTAAAGCATCCCCTGCTTTATGGTGTGTTTGACTCTAAATGGACCATAATGTACTAAATGAACATCATGCTGTATTGAAGAAGACTTGAAACTAGAGATTGAGACCATGAACTCATGTTTACAATGTTTACTGAGGTAATAAATCAAGAGAGAAGTAGAGTCATTTTCTCATAGACTTCTATACAACCAGAGGAGTCGCCCCCTGGTGGACATTAGAGAGAATGCAGCTTTAAGGCACTTACGCATCGGCTACACTCAGCAGAACCGGAGGTTGCCGCCTGATTCTACGTCGGCTGTCCAATGTGCTGCCGCTGGATGACGGCCTGATGACCTCTGTGCCCGAATCAGTTTCCAACGGGACATCAGGAACTAGACAAGATACGATTTACTTGATTGTCCCGCATTGAAATTTGTCTTGAGCTCCAAGCCGCTGCATCACACAATGCACGTGCCAGCATCACAACCGACATGCACGCATAGAACATAGATCATACATACACTCATGCATGAACATGCTTTACATGTAAACAATAGTTACGAATAGTTCAATGATTATTCAAAAGTCCATGTTTCTCCAACACTCGGCTAAACCCTGGAATAACGTTACCGGGCAGCACCAATGGTAACATGTCAATAGTTGGAGACAAAAAATATATAATTCTAATGATACAGTCCACTGTAATAAAATAAAACAATGAAATGAACTTCTGATATCAAACTGAAAGTAAAAAGTTTTGGTTTCCAATCTAGTACTTTTTGCTCATGTTTTCCTGAAGGCTCACTAAAAGACGCCCCACAGAATAAATACCACCGTGAACCCATATACTGCACACTTGTAACATTTTCACAACATTTACTAGGAGTTCTTTAAAAATACCAAACTACAAGTAACACGTCTTCCTCTGCAGTGCTGCTTCAGTAGCCTGCTAACTCACTGCTAACGCCTGTGCAGGCGTTTGTTCTGGTCAAATACCAATTGACTTTTGGAACAAGTGGCCGGCGCCCAGATCGTTATATCATCATTCATTGTTTCGGACCCATCCAGATTAATTTGATCACAGCGGGATAAAAACGGTCCATCGGGCTGTAACGTGGCTGTAATATTGTGTCATGATGTTCGACCCCACATGTTGGACGGGGAGGAGGAGACGCTTTAGCGACAGGAGGCGGACGTCCAACAGTGAGAAGTGTCATCTCTGACAGCATCTCAAACCCACAGATCGTCTTCACCTGACTCACGTACAACTATGTGGAGGTTTGATGAAACTAAGCACGGCTGTAATGTGATCTGAAACACGAGGCGCGCTGTGCTGCTGTTGCTTCTCATCATAGAAAAAGTCAAATTTGTTCGAAAGAAGCACACAGAACTCTTCTTTATTTCAGTCGTCCATTGTCATACGACGGTCCAAATTTCAGTCTGAATATGTGCAATATTTCAAAGAAGCTTTCCAGGGAATGCTGTGGAATATTTCTATGAATACATGGGAGAAGAGTGTTAAAGTGTTTTCAAATCAATGTCAAATGAAACAGAAATTCTTGATGAAGGATCAAAGTTGTAGTAGTCAATTTATTTGCTTGCAAGCAAAGAGAACACTGTCTCACAGACACATCACGTCATCTGCAGGAGGTGCTCTAAATAACACAGTCAGATGCATGGACCTTTATACTGCTTCCTTTTGATTAGGTCACTGTGACCTAATCAAAGAGTTAAGTCACAAAAATACAGAGTCTGAATAAGCCTGTTTTACCATCACACATCACATATGCATACAGAGGGTCATGCTCTTCAGCTGATGCTCATCAGGAAGTACCGTAATCTAGGCCTCTGTGTGTCGCCGTCTTTGAAGACAGAAACAATGCACAGGAAAACAGATAACAAGATAACCAGACACCTGGATGCAAAACTGATAGAATCATCTACTGAAAAGGTTTTTGGTGCATGCACAGTTGAAGATTTACATTCTTTAATCCTAAAGCATAAGACGATGACATATTTTCCCATAACAGGAATCAATAAAGTGAATCTCAACATTCCTCATCATAATTAGATAATTAGAAGAACAGATTCATTTATCATTTCTGAGGATAAAACGACTGCAGAAACACAGTCAGACTGGTTCATTTGTTCCTGCAAAATAAGAATAAATGGACCATACAATTTCATTTTTTGCATATTTTAGTCTACTTAGCCTACTACAGATCACCTGAGGTTTACTGCTACATGTTCAACAACAAGGTGCTCCTTCTACACCCACTAAATAATCTGAATTCTGAGTTTAATCAGATGTCTTCAGGGCTGTAGCCATTCATGTATCCGTGAAGAACCGTCACTGTACAGAAAACATGGAATATACATCGATGCATATAATGTGGAACCAAGGTTCACGAGTGCGAGGTTCCAGTCACACTGTGGTGAGCGCAAATAACACCCCCGATCTGGAAGACAAAGGTTTTTATTTCATAGCATAAGAGATGCTGTCAGTTGTATAGCCTGTTACAACCTGTTGCCTTTTGGGATAGTGTTTCAGCTGATTGATCGCAGAGGCAACGTTAGCAGCAAAAATGGACGTGTTGACGTGTACTAGTTCTTTTGCAGCATTACCCAGCCTGAAGTGTGTGTGCATATTGATGTAAAATGCCTGCACTGATTTATCACACAACAAGAACATAACTTTCACGTCAAAAAGCAGACATGACGTTCACAGTGATGGATCGCCTCATGCAAGTTTCAAGACTTTAAAAGTTGATTTGCATAGAAATAAACCTGGAACCATGAAAGGACTGTGAACCGCTGAGGTGTGCTTTGGAGAACAGTCCACAGTCATGTGAATTATAATTATATGATTCAAATCGGCGATGACATGCAAAGCCACTGCTGTGGTTTCTTTAAATCTATCCCGATACACAACTACTGTCATTTCAGTTTGATGTTGTTCAATTTCACCCTGCATTTAAATACATCATCATGCTGCATTTCATTTGATACCCGTCATCTTTCGTTGGATTGAATATTAATCTCATAGAGGAGCAGGAATGACAAGACCTCGGAACAACAGGGAGGATGACTGAAAAACTTAAATGAATGCAAAACCATATTCTATAAACAACGTGTCACTGAAAACCACTTCATTTTAAATTCTCAGATGTTCCAGAAAAAAACATGGAGGGTGTCGGCATCAATAGTAACTACGTTGACCTCGGCTTAAATCTGAAGGAACACCCATTCACGGCCTCTTTTGTGTACGATTTGAACAATATGAATGATAAAGATATCTTTAATATCATCAATGAATATGCAAATCTCTTTGATTAAAGAATAGGATTTTGTAAAAGTTCTCTTGGCGACATATGAGCCTCTGTTTCAAAACGCTTTCTCTGTCTCGTCCTGTTTTTGAGCTTAGGATTCGAACACACTGCTGCACTCCTTGATGTGAACAGTAGGACATACCGCTAGAAAGAAAAGTTCAGTCATCAGAAATCAGTCCTTCAAGCTGATTTTGCATCATCTTTCCATGGGGAAACTGGGAGAAGTCGGAGCTTATCCCAACGTAGCTGGAATCAATAGCATTTGTTAACATTTTCTCTTGTGCATTTTGTTTTTGGGAGGAAATCAATAGAATAGTCAATAGATTAAAAAGCCCTAACTGGGAGCCAGACAATCGGCCCGCCCCCGAATGAGTGACTTGTTTCAGGAACAGTTATGCACATCTCAATGATCAACATGCTGTTTCTCCTCTCTGCACGCTCTCAATGACATCCGAAACATTTGGTGGCTCCTCCAACTTTCAACCCCGAAATGTCTTTTATGTTGAGAACCGACTGAACCTTGAACACGTTCAGAGTTCAGCTGTGACAGGTTCATCATGATGTCAGGTCCCATCCAGCTCAGAGGCTCTATGTGTAGGCTTCCCCCCTGCCACTGAGAGTTAGTTGGTGAGGTCAGCGCCTAGTTACATCACCGCTTGGCACTGAACCTGATAAAACTGCCCTGGGAGTGAATCGGCCCGGTCGGCTATGGACTGTGGCTGTGTGCGTACGTACAGTATCATAGAAAAGAGGAAAAGAGGTTTTTACAGCACAAAGTAGCCTGCAAGCACCTCAACAACATTGATATCAACACACGCCGCCTGTGCGTAAAACGCACCACTGTCACCGTTTGGAGAAAAACAGTTCCGCTGTCACAACTACTTTGAATACAAAATACTAGTTTGAAAGCGCGGCACAACAGGGAACAAAGTGTGTAGAAAGTAGTGCCGCTCGTCCTCGCTGTCACGTCGCGGGGGTTGACGTTAACGAGCCCGTCTGAACGAATAGGAAAAGCGTCTCCGCGGCCGCGTCGCCCGCACACCGCAGCGGCCCCGGATGCAAGACGAGCATCCTCGGATGCATCTCAATTGAGTCACTCATGCGGCCCTAACCCATTTCCAAATGAGCGTCTGGCAAGACCCTCCTTGTCAAGGCGGATAGGATGACTGCACAGAGGCGCGTGGACAAACGGCGAAGGGCGTTGAGCTGCAAGCAGAATGAAAATGACCACGAGAGACACCGAGAGAGAGAGAGACAGCGATGGAAGGAGGCATTTCACTGGCTCGTGCAGCTCCCACACGGTTAACGTCTCCATGTTGTCCTTCTTTTTGTTTTGTGTCTTTTTCTGCATGGATGATTCCGCGATGAATCACCCGGTGACCTACATCTGGGCAGCCAGGCTTCAGAGGAAATTAAACAGATATCATTAGTCGGCTGCTCTCGTCCACAATTACAGCTTCTTTTAATTTCTCTCCGTGACTTTCTCTTCCTCTCTTTTCCTTTCCCCACATCCTGTCCAGAAGCAAGAAAGGAAATATTACTTGTGATCACACTTTTCCTCTTAATTTGACGCCTCGTCGGGCCTTCTCTTTCCGCTGACCCTTTCCAGGTTAAACTCAGACACATGAAACCCTAAGAACAAGACTCATAACGTCAGCAGACTTGAAAGCAGATCACGAAGAGAACGAATCACAATTTCCAGACGAACTTGAACCTAACATATTCTGCCAGTTGACCCACTGGCCCTCAGCTCATAATGTTTTGCAGGGAAACTTACAACTGACATTAAACTGCTGAGAAACAGCACGCTCAGCCTCAGGATGTGAGCAGATCATTGTCATTTCAGGACCACTGAATGATCACAATCAGCCGTCCATGGATGTCCATGAGTATGACCAACGTGCTGTCGCGAGCTTCCCTGAGGCGCCGTGTACATACACACGTGCACATGCATGTCTTCGTGTGAGTCCACTTCACTGTTGACTGAACGATTCGGTGCAATGTGCACTCCCAGAAAGTCCTTCTCTTGCTCAACACGGGGGAGGAGGCTGCAGCGAGAAGAGCAAACGACAAAGTGCTCATGATATAAAGGAGGGAAAAGGGAACGTAAAGAAGGAGGTCGGACAATGTGATGGAACAACGAAGTTGTTTTCAGAGCTGCTGCATGTGAAGGAGGAACAGAAGAGTGCCTGTGGGAAGGGAATTCATTCATTTGTGAGCAAGTTATTTAATGCAAGGTCCCAGGTTTGATCCAGACTGGGGACCCAGAATTTTAAACAAAATGACACGTGTAAAACCAAAGCTTTAATAATATTTAGCTGACTAATACTCGCTTTGAATCGTTAATTTGGACAATAAAATGATGTATAACGTTACAAGAAGAGACTTAATTCTCTTCACTATATTGCAGACTTCTCGCCATGTCACGGTGCAATAAAGCACAGGTGTAAAATGAACGTTAAGCTGCTTCAGTTCCAGCGTTGGCTCGCTGTCACAGCTCACTGAAGCACAAATGTAATTAGTAACACGTGTGCTTCTCCTGCACTGACGAGTAGAGATGTCTGCTGTGAAATTACACGTTTCGGCTGAACCCCGTTACATCAGTCCAACAAACCGCTGCAGAGAGCAAAATAATGCGCTTACATGGGCCTGCATGTTCCGTCTGTGTTTAAACAACACGTCCACATCTTGTCAGGTCGATCAAGGACATATGAAAGAGGTGTTTGTGGCGTAACTGTTGCTCCTGCCATAACTAAGCAACCAAAACCCCAAGGACGATGAAGTCTGTTCAACAGTGAGCCTCACTCGCTGACTGTGACGTCCGTGGACGGAAAAGGGTGAAGCAAGTCAAATATTGCATTGGACAGACAGTAAAGCTGCAGGTGGTGCTGCACTAAAGTCATTAACTTCACCTCCATGTCTTTACGTAGACTGATATGTACGGAAATAAGAAAAGATATCTAGCCAGCTGCGATTGGTTGCTCCTCATCACACGACATCATGTGCGCGCTGCAGAAGTCTAAAAGTTTAAAGATTTTCGTCTCGGGGAGCAGAACGGCGCCATGAGATCAGTCATGAGAAATATACCTATATACCAGTAAGCCCACCTTCCAACACTCACCGATGGTCATGAGCTTTGGCTAGTGACCATAATAATGAGATTGGACGAAACAAGTTACCTCTTTAGGGTGGCCGGGTCGAACCTTAGAGACCCGGAAGGAGCTCGGTGCTTCGAGTTGCTGCTCCTTCGAAAAGAGCCAGTTGAGGTGGTTTCGGTCATCTGTTCAGGAAGCCTACTGGTTGCCACCCATTGGAGGTTTTTCTGGACACGTCCAACTGGTAGGAGACCCCGAGGTAGACCCAGAACACGCCGGAGAGATAACATATCTCATCTGGCCCGGGAACGCCAAGCCGGTATTCTTTAATGCCACCTAGTGAGAGTTTAATCTTAAAAATAAAAAAACATAAAACAGAGGGAATAAGGGGAACAAGTGGCTCAATATCTGCCAATCAAGACATTTCTGAAACAAGAGTATTGGCTTTCATACAGCTTCTGTTGTTTGGAGGGAGTCTGCAGTTTCAAAGTCAGAGTACAGTTTTGGACTTTTGAAATAACATTGAATTTGGAGAAAACTGTCATACGTTTCCACAGAGTTTCCCAAACACTACTCCACATTCTCTCTCACGCATGCACGCACACACACACACACACACACACACACACACACACACACACACACTTTCACAAACCCTTGTTATGGGTTTTTCCCCCCACAACATTACTCCCACACACACTTCTTTCTCCCTGCGGCGCGCCATGCAGTCAGAGCTATAGCAGCTTCAACCCCCCCCCCCCCCCCAACAAACAACACATGTGCACATGCAAGCGTGGATCTCCCCTTGCTGCCCACGCAGTCACATGGCACAAGAGCTTTCTGACAGATAAAGAGCAAGAATCAATAAATATCTCCAGTAAAGTGGGGATGAACAGGAGCTGTTGTTGTGGACACTTTAACAGCGAGTTAATGGGACGAGAACACAGTCTGACACATTGGGAAACCCCAAGCTGACCTACGCAGGGGCAAGGACAACGCTCCAGAAATATGTCAGTTCTTTTCAATCGTACATTTCAGTATAAATAGATTTTTCGTGAGCAAAAGTGAAACAATTGGTCCAACGCGTCCAGAATATTTACTGTAACATAAATACAGTATGTTTAGATTACTCAGATAAAAGGCAGGGGCAAAGGACTACAACAAATAAATACCATAAAATGTATTACGGTAAAAACAATTATTAAATACATCAACAGAACAGTTTGGATTTTAAGTCATTCATCAAACAAAACAACAAAACAAACAAATGTGACTCAGCTCTCCTTTACAGTTTGTTGTGGGCGGTTCAGGTGTCTGACGAACAATAACAGAGCATTCAGTAGAACCACAGTAGAATCTGTAGGTTTAATAAAGATTTTGTGATTCTAAAAACTCTTTTATTTTGCTTCAGGATCAAAAAAACGTAGCGCAAGAATAACGATGACCTTTAGAAACGGTCCTCTTTGAAGCGGGCCGATAGCTCCATAATCTCCATAATCCTCAAAAGAGCAAAGTCAGAATGCAATTGTGAATAGAATGAACAGAGCTCGCACCCCCAGACACACACACACACACACACACACACACACGTCCTTTTGCACTCTCTCAGTTACGTAACCGTAATGCAACAGACAGTTTGACTAAGACCGGACCCGTCTTGTGATCGCCGTTAACTTCGGCATACTGGGGAATTCATTCATTCATTACCATGTTGAGCTGATGACCTGTGTGTCCAGAGAGATGAGTCATGTGGACAAGAAGCACTGGCCTAGCACTGGTGTGTGTGTGTGTGTGTGTGTGTGTGTGTGTGTGCGTGCTGCTGCATGTCTCTATTCCTGCCTGTTGTTTTACACAAATCACGTCACGTGACCCACCGGGTCGGCCATGTCTTCAACAGGCTAGAAACCAGAAACCAGAAACCAGCCAGGAAAATTGGTAAAACTCTCGACAGCAGAGGGGAATAAAGAAGATCAACCTGCTGTGATTCTTCATTCTTTATTCATTTTTGAAAAACTGTGATTTACAAAAATATTTTGGTGTAAAAATGATGATCATGTGGGAAACATACTAGTATCATAATAACAAAATAATGACTCGTATCCAGCCAAACCCCCCTCCAAAGTATGACGAAATATGCATATGATTTTTATGATTTTAACAACCACGAATAAGGATCCCCTCTAAATAAGTATAAAAAACAAGATTTTTGTTCGTCAAGTTCCTTAAAATATGTGTCTGTCATGCAGCACCAGCTCTGTTCAGCAAGTCTAGAGAAATATAAAGAGGAGGGCATGTGTCATGTTTAATCAGCTGAAAGATTCTACCGTTTTATCACAAAGAACCTTGTGACACCGCCTTCTAAAACCCAGAGTCAGTGTGGTTGGTCAATTGAAGAGCACTGTATTGGCTCGCACGGCCAACAGCGGTCTGTTGACAGAAGCTGGCGGCTCGGTTCCCTCTCTGGTGGTTACGTGGCCCTGAGCCTCGCAGGGCGCAGCGGTCCATGGAGAGCCTCCTGGATTGACACCGGTAGATAGTTCGGTGTTCCTCTTTTGTACCCTCTCCATCTCACACACACACACACACACGCAGAGGGAGCAACAGGCGCTCGGGGGGGCTGCCTGGCAGATGCACGCAGTGAGACGCAGGGCTCCCAGAGGCCTTTGCTGCGGCGTGCAGGCAGGCGCCACTGACAGCCAGGCACACAGTCGACTGTGACAAATGGTAGTGGACTTTTTACGGCCCAGCACCTCGCAACCCCCACCTCGAACACACACACACACACACACACACACAAACACACGCTCGGCACCCCCACCTCCTCCGCCATCTCTTTTCCCATCAATATACACAGAGATTGGAAGCACGGCCTATCAACAGCTCCTGGCTCCTCGTGCAGGGAAGGAAAAAACAGAAACACAATGCAGCAACAACAGCAAAAAAAGAAAAATCTGCAGAAGTATTATGCACCGTCATATTGCACCCTGACTGAATCTGAGGGAGGAGGAAAGTCTCAGGGAGGTACAACAAGGTGAGGCAAAAAATACTGAAGATTTACAAGACTCTCAGTTACGTTCCTGCACTTACATCATGTGATTAAGATTAAAGCTGGGGTCGTATTAACTAAGCCCCGATGAAAACACCTCAACCGGCTACCTTCAAATCGTTACATCCCATCATAATCAAAAGTATTAGATGACTCGTCGGTCTCATTTCAAACTTAATCTGATTTTCTGTTGATTTGTTTGATTTTGTGGAAGCACGCAATGCAGGAATGGTATTTCAGTGCATGTAGAAGAGTTCAGATAAAGATGCTCGGTGTGAATCAATGCAAGAAAGGAGTAACTTTCACTTTTCAGTTTGATTTTGAGCTCTATTCTATCTATTAAGTGGAGTCTATGTGTGAGCTAATAAGCTCTAGACACATGGATGTATTAAACATCCATGACCGTCCTCATGTGGCCATTATTCTGCTGGGGCATCAGGCCATAAGGAGTATGAATAAACTGGTGAACGTACATGGATGAATCTAAACCCATTGACACGTATAAGCTCAATCATTATTAATGTACTGTATGTATACATACTGAAATCAAACGATGCAGTGAGAAGCAGCTGGTGGCTGAGAACAACCTGCACATGAGGTTGACGATGACTGGAGCTGAGTGAGGCAGTAATGTAAATAGCAGAGCAGGAATTCAGCAGTTGAAATGTAATTGCGATATGAAAAATGTGAGATGTTATTGAAAATGTGAAATGATGATGTGAATGGGCTCTGTGCAGGACACCAATCACGTTTACAAATCCCCAAAGCTAATAAACAGTCTTATTACCCGGCTCTAGAAAACCTTACAAAGAAAACCCCCAAAACACAACAGCAACAACCGAGGGAGTGTTCATTGGGAAAAGTACGAGCCAAACAACAAGCTCAGCTACTACAATATAACTAAAAAACGTGGAACGCTGGTGAAATATGACACTGTACTTGAGTATTTCCATGCCCTTTGAAGTTGTCTTTGTGTCCAGTATTCACTCTCTTTCAGCTCTGTTTCTACTGAACCCTGAGGGAAATATCTGTCTCTTTAGCTGCTAAACGCTCCACTGTGCTCACCAGCGAGTCTCTAACTGCGTCTGTCCGCCGCTTGATGCTGAGCAGGTTGCATTCATTGGGTTTTATCGAGCGTGTTCAGTGAAAACAGCTGCCTGCCCGACACCAGGAGCTGTGAGAGTTAATCAAAACAGTATAAGGTTGTGGGCTGGACAGCCCAACAATTAAGACAATTAAGTGGAGCCGCTGCAGATTTGGGTGATTACTCTCTGGAGTTTCTTCACTACGAGCAACACCCTCTCACATTGCTTCACATACATTGTTATGATAAAGATATTAATTATAACCACATTAATATGTTTTTTTTTATTATAAAGTTGCTACACCAAAACCCCCAGTGTAGAGTTTACGACACAAATCAAGTATGATTGCTGGGGGGGGGGGGGGCTCTTAAATATTCAGGTGTGGTTACCATGGTTATAAAGTTGGAATGTGTAATATGTTTTCTCACAGAAGAGAAATGAAAGAAGTGCTCTATAAATACAGTGAAAGTTTTAAAACCCTCAATGGAGAAGTACCTTTAATATTGCCGTCAGGATCACAACTATATAAAGTTTATTGAAGTATAAAGTATATATAAGTAGTACCGTTAAGAAGCGTAGAAAGTCAGAGCACATGAGTAACATTTAACAACTTAATGCTTTAGTCACACACACTCACAGCGTAGGAAAGCACATTGCTTTCAGCTATGCAGCTTCTTTTGGGCTCACTTTCTGTAACAAGCGTAGCATTAAAGCATGCTGGAATTAGCAAGCTACCTCGCTAGCTAGTGGACAGTTGGCTAGTTAGCGAGCTGGCTAATTCTCCCTCGCTTTAATGCTACGCAATATGTCTCCTGTAAATGTACTTTTACTTGAAAAGGAACAGAGCGACACGTTGGGTTACTTCTAATACTTTAATGTAGTTATTTTCACAGCGACACAGAGTTCATGCAGTACATGTAATCACAGTGCATCGATCTGTGAATGAGCAGGGTTTAGATAATCATCCTCAGCGTGTGTGTGTGTGTGTGTGTGTGTGTGTGTGTGCACACATAGACATTTATATGCCTGAGAGTCACTACCAACAAGATAAAGACCACATTTTTCATAATCCCACTGCAATTACCTCCTGAAAAAGAAGAAGAAAGTCTCTCTGAGCAGCGAGAACATTGACTTTATTATTGTACCAGTGTTGAGACGTCCCGAGGGCTCTTTGTATCACTGCACCTCAGCCAGAGAAGTAGAACAGAAGGAAGAATTTAAAAGAGAATTGTCGTATATTACAATAAAAGTATTCACACACAGATATGTGTTAGCATCTTGGTGCACTTAACTGTACATTTACCTGAATTAGATATTGTTCACTGCTCTGTGTTGTGATATCCTTTTGATGACCTGGATTAATCTTAATAATGTACAAACAATACTAAAGATACACAATCATCATGTCCCCTTCAGGGTCCCTTCGAGTGCAGGTGAACTCGGCGCTCAAAGCTCCACTAATAACACCGTAGCTTGTGTTGCAGGCCCTGGTTCTTCTTTATTTATGATTTTACATGCATGAGCACGTTCTCCGATTGAAAGTTAAAGATATTAAAATAATCTATATCTACGCGCCCCGTATGTCGATAAGCGGTTCATTATGCACTTCAGAGAATCTTTTAATGCACAAGTCGCTGACCCTCGACACTGTCGAGATCCTTTCAATTAGATAAATCAAGCGCACCTGCAACCTTTAACACCATTAAAACCATAATACACACTCATGCCCTGTCATTATCACTGTAATAGATTCAACCAGCCTGTAATTATAGAACATATAGAGTGTGGTAATATGCATTGCTGTGAGCTTCATGACATTCAGATGATTTAATGAAGAACCATCCTGTATTTAACATTTTGTATTCATAAAAAGGAGCATATAACCCGTGACTTCTTCTAAAATGTCATCACCATTTGGAGATAAATGATTTTCACTTTATTAGAACTTGTGGTGAAATTTACATTAGGTACGTACAATACTTGTACTTTCTACAGATACATGGATTTAATGCCATTCATACTTTCACTCCAGCAACCAAAAATGTACATTTAACACCAAAACATTTATTCCAAAACTACAGCTACTTTTCAGGTTAAGATTTTACAGACAAAAGATATAATCAGGTCATAAAATATGATGCATTGTTCTAGATTTAACTACCAAACGAGCTCCACCTCAACCAACTCCAATACACTTAAATGCTGCTGATAATTCAGATGCAGTAATACCACGATGTAAAGTCGGTCATTCTGCATAACGAGTACTTTTACACTTCAAACTTTAAGGACATTTTGATGAAATGCTTCTGTACTTCTACTTGTGTTCTAGTAAGTTGTAGTAAAGTGGTACGACCACTTTTACATCAGTAAATTATTGAAATGCTTCTTCCTCTCCTATTTATTTAATTTCCTTTCACACCATTCTCATGTTTTCTCTTCCTTCTGACCTTCTGCAAATCAAATGAAGCCTCATTTAGCAGCTCAGCGGGTCACAGCGAACATATTCTCCCTGCTGTCTGGGTTTCAGTGGGAAATTAAATTCAACCATGTCGTCCTTTCAATTCACAACCTTTTTTTGCATTTGTGGAAAGAAGTGACGGCTTAATCTAATGTGACGGTCAAATTAATTTTATTTCGTCGACAGAAGTTCAAACTCATGGTTTCATTTGGAAATCAAAACCATGTCGTTCTTCTAACTCACGGCTTCCTGATGTAGAACTTTGATCTTCAGAAGCTTAATCTGACGGTTAAATTGGTTTTATTTCAGTGAAAGAAGTTCAAACTGACATTCGGCTCTCTAGGTTAAAGTCATAAATCAAATAAAACCACGTTGCCCTATAATGTAGAAATGTACTTCTCAGACCCGATATCTGCTCCGCTGTAATGGTATTAGTTTAGTTTATTTCTGTTCATAATCTGTTCATAACAACTTTGCCACAGTTATAAAAGTCTAAATAGAACAAAATCATATTTTTAATTTGAAAAAGGTCACGGAGCTCTTTGAAGGTTTGGATAACAGAGTTGAATTTGTCCAAATAAGCGTTTCATCTTTCAATAACTTTTACATTTTTTAGGAGGAAGTGCATCTCTGTCTCAACCCTCGCTTCTTGAACGGTGACCACATACTTGTTGCTGTGATTTCTTTTTGTTTCCTATTTGGATTTCCAGTTTGTGTTCGCCGAGCCTGAACTCGGTCGGTGTCCGTCTCCGACAGCCGAGAGACATTCTGCCAATTCATAATCTCTTTTTAACTCTCTTCATTAACACAAACACAAGACACAGACACAAACACACACAGATCCACTCTGACCCCCCCCTGGAGGAAGATCAAAAGCCAGCTGGTCAACACCTTGGAGCTCCAAACACCGAAGGACTCGGAGTCTCCTCTGCCCGGATGGGACGTGACCCACGAAGAGGGAAAAGGAAGGAGAGCCAGATGTTTGAGGGGCGCTACGCTTCAGGAAAAAAAGACTGAGGTGAGCCCGAGGGTGCGAGTGAGTGACGTCTGCAGACGCATCAGTATGCAGAGGGATAAGAGCCACATGTGAGCCTCTCGTCAGCATGCAGGAGCTTTTACCCCCCCGACAGATGCACCAGTGACATCTCCTGAAGGCTGAGAGGCGGCTCAGTGAGAGCTTTTATTTCACACAGCTCCTCAGTATTAGTCTGAGGGGGGAGCTTGTTGAACCCTACCGAGGCTCAAAGTCTCTCGGTTTGCTGAGCCGGTCTCTCTCAAAATTGGAGGAAATGTAAATGACATAATCACCCTCCTCACACACACTCTCTCTCTCTCACACACACACACACACACACGATGAACAGTGTAAAAAAATGTCATGTGGGATCAGAGTCATCGTCATCATTATGAGGGTGAAGGAGCTGTTCTTCTGTATTATTTATTTTATGCATTGTAATAAATCCATACTGCTTTAAATAAAAAGCACCAGAGTGTGACTGTGCATACATTTGGCCTGTTTAATGTGCACAGGTGTACGAGGACTGAAACTGGATTTCTTTTTTTTTTGTCTTCTCGCTGGAATATTCCAATTAATTTCAATTTCGACTGGCAGCACTTGACCTCCAAGACAATAGACTTTTTTTCTTCTTCCTATTTTATTGAGACAGATTGGCCGAGTGTTGCTGCCATCTACAGACTCGTGATTACAGCCGAGGCCTCGAGACGAAAGGCTTGAGATGTGTCCGTGTCTGCACGACGTTCATACGTGCAGCTCAACATTGCAGAGCAGATTGTGTTCAGACCTCCTGTTTGGACGTGGAGACGGCTGAAGAGTCACAGCGGTGACGGTTCAGAGAGCTCGTAAAATATCCCGACTACAGAAATCACCTGATTCTGATGCCGACACACAGTCCAAAACATGTGACCTCAGACAATGCAGTGTCTATTTGCAGCCGCTTGTCAAAGGTTGCATATCTCTTCCCAGTGAGTTCGCCAACGAGTCATTTCAGATTGATTTATTCCCATTTGTAGGTGTGTGAGGGAGCGAAAATCTGTCTGTATTCTTGACTAACCTTTACCTGAACCCAGTGACGACAGCAACGGTTTCAGCTCTTGACAAATGCGGTGAAACCAAATCAGACACGACGAAATCCTCCATCAGGGGAAAAGAGATTTTCCCAGCTGACTGATTTGAAAATAATAAACCTAAAATAAGACTCACAGAGAGGTTTCAGCACCCTTGGGGTCCCCTGCATGCTCCTCCAGACTCCCAGTCACAGAATTCACCTTCCAGGAAAAGAAGAAAGAAAAGGTGGACGGAGAAGAGGCCTCCCATTGGACTGAAAAGGACATACCTCTCTGCTGGATGGCTCAACAGGTCGAGGTGCAGCGGGTGACATGACGCCCGAGTGCAGGGCGAGATATTTTGGAGCCGTCACGCGCCGACGTTGATCAACTCGCCCCGTTTGTGTTTGCCTGCGAGCGACGGGGCGGCGAGGCCCGGCAGGGAGGAGGAGGGAGGTTTGTTAGGCTTTTCAGCGGAGAGCAACACAAGTGGTCGTTCGAAGGCTCGTCGTGCTTTCCTGTCGTCTATTTAAAAGTCAAACTCGAGGCCGTGTCAAGAGCAGGACGGACGACTTTGCATTCCACAGATGTCTGCCCCTTGGAAACAGCCATGTGCTGAACTACTTTCACTCCGACGGAAACGTTAACTGCTGAACACCCCCCCCCCCCCACACACACACACACACACACACACGTGAGCACTTCATTATTTAACCCTTTTTAGATGTTTGTGTGGAATAAATAGCGGATGAATTCTTGAGTTATGTCCAGAAGAGTGGATGTCACAGCGACCGTTGACCCACCAAACTCTAATCAGGTCAACCTGGATTCAACGTGGACGTTTGTGCCAAATATGAAGAAACCCCCTCCAGATATCGGGCTCACACACATTTCATTCCGGGATGACTCAGCTGTCACCAGGTGTGCTGTGAGAGCACCTTCTACTCTGCCTCAATCTTCAGCAATGGGAGAAATGGCTAAACCTCGCCTCGTCAGCGGTCTCGGGCGGAAACCAATTAGAAGCCCGTATAGCTGCGAGCTGACCGGTTGATTATCTTCCGGCTCGTTCGCACAGCACACTTAGTGGGTTAATCCTCAGCAGCCTCTGGGTGTTTCTGCACACACTCTCACCAGCTGTTTTCACCAGTGTGGTGGCGGCGGAAGCCTTGGCGGGTGCTGCCTCCCTGTGTTTGCACACAGTAACTGCTGCTGTAACGACACCGAT
The DNA here is from genome assembly GCA_024529925.1 of Ophthalmolycus amberensis. Classification (NCBI taxonomy): domain Eukaryota; kingdom Metazoa; phylum Chordata; class Actinopteri; order Perciformes; family Zoarcidae; genus Ophthalmolycus; species Ophthalmolycus amberensis. The sequence goes on along the minus strand of JAFEUB010000857.1, from coordinate 115,844 downwards.
GCACAGTCACTCAACAACAACACGAGCTGGCAGAACACCTCCCATTACAGACCGTGCATAGCCGTCATGGTATATACAGGTAATGCACTCCGGCAAAGCAGCCGTCACGACTGTGGTTCGCATCCCAGATCGCCACAGTCCAGCAACATTGGGGAATTGACTTTGGGTTAATACACTAATGCACCTGTAAGCTGGCGCCCCATTGTGTCAGGGCCACTGGCTACGGGACACGTGGTTTTCATCTTTACACAATGAGGTTATCTTTTGGGCCGTTTCTTGGGGGGGATGACCCGACCCGATAACTGTGAGGTGAAGGACATTCAGTGCAGTGAAGTTATGTTTTGGTGTTTTGTTTTTTTTAACAAATCACTCAGCAGCGTATTGTTGATCAATGTTTTATTCAAACTAAAAACAACTCCGGGATTATCACGAAGACAGAAACACAGCAGGTTAATTCAGTGTTGGCTTTGAGGCACACGGGGGAAACATCATTCCTCACCGATGTGTCCGTTAAATACAATAATAAATGTAGAGTAAAGTAAACAAAATCTTCATTCGTGACAACAATCTAAAAAAAGACAGACATCAGTAATAAGGCTGGAGGAGATGCAGAGAGTTACAGCTGACAACTTTGGCATCAGTGGATAAATCCTTTGTGTGTATGTGTATGTATATATATATATATATATATATATATATATATATATATAAAAATAAAAAGCAAACATGAAGCTCTTTCTTACGAGTAATATTAGTGGCACTAACTACCTCCACTCTGAGTGCTGAGGACCTCGCTGCATGTCTTTAAGGCGACAGAGTTGATTAAAAACGCAGATATGTCGCTACGGAGACACAAACAAAAGCACCTCAAAGTGTTGAAAATAATCATTTACAAAATATAAAAACTGTTTTAGATGTTGTCGTTACAGGAAGGCCACGATGGAACGAATATTTGAATGGCATGGCTGGCTGGTTAAGGTGGGAAGTAAAAGCTGTTGCAGGTTGAAGAAGGCCCCAGAGGTGGAGGCTTGTTGAGCGAGGGAAAGCTGCTGCGACCAGGATTAACATTTTTCTGCAAAGTGCCAGTTTTACTCCATCTTTCCGGCGCTCTCGGGTGTAGCACCTGGTCCGCAAACCGTGAAAAAACAACAAAAAAACGCATCGCGGGAATCTGGAGTGGAAAAAAACTACAATGTCTTCGTCCCGAGGAGGCTGTGCTACGCTAATTTACACATTCGGTGTTAAAACATTCCCATCGGTTTCTCTCTGAGGCTTTGTCTCTCACAGATGGAGCCGAGTCGGCAGCTTGAGTGCTGAATTGCTTCAAGAAACCTCGTTGTGTTTTATCCCTCGCCTAATGTCTCCTTCCCCCTGTGTGCAAAGGCAAAGAAAAGAACCTATGGGCTGTTTTGAGTATGACATGTGGTCCATGAAGTTACCTCCTTCACGCACGCACGCACGCACGCACGCACGCGCACACACACACACACACACACACACACACACACACACACACACACACACGTTTCTTCTGCTGCTCCTCTTAGTACGGCTCTGCCTTCAGACTTCGATATAGGCAGCATGTGAACACCATCCCTATGACCTGGGGAATGGAAGGCGGGGAAGGAGAAACAGAATTTAACACCTCAATGGAGATATATATATATATATATATATATATATATATATATATATATATAAATATATAAATATATATATATATATATACATATACACATATATATATACATATATATATATATATATATATATAAACACGTTTATTTGAATCTCTGCTCACCTGTACACAAGCGATCCCAACACCCACCGCTCCGATGATCTTCAGATGGTCCAGGATGAATTTCTCCAGCTTGGTGATGCAGCCTCCCTAAATGTTAAAAACAAAGACGTTGATGTGGGATGTCTCACGGCCAAAAAACAAAAGTCATGATGTCCGTTTTTGTCTCTTCTGTCTCTGCTGCTCTTAACACCACGCGGTCTCAATGCAGACGAGACAGAAATAAAAGGTACATTCATATCACGGTATTACCCAATTAAAAAGGGATGCTCCCTCAGAACATGATTCTACCAGGTTTCACTCTTTTGGTAAAGGTGGTTTCGTGTCTGAACGCGACACCGGTGACGGCGATGAAACCGGAACACCGCCCGACCTCTCGCACGAATACCGATCCAGCCGACCCGCACCGAGAAGTCAGCCCCATTTGACGCCCACAGCACCCCCCCGGCCTCTCACCTCCACCTTGTAGATGTTGGACGGGTGGTCCCTGCGGCCGCAGAGGTCGGTGCGCGTCTTGCAGCAGCTGTCAGGCACCATCCTGCCGTCGGCGTCTCTGGAGCGGATCCAGACGCTCTCGGCCCAGTCCGACGAGCTGTTGCTGCCGCAGCACTTGAACTGAGACGGGGAGACAGAGGGAGACACGTTTCACATCTCTAGAGGGGGAGCTTTTGAAGAAGTGAACATCAGAAGTTGGATGAAAGACTTTGAGCAAAGACAAACATTGGTTTTCTTACCAATAGTTGTGAGGAGATGTATACTACTGTGATATCTGTCCCGAGGATTCTTATAGTTAAATAACCGAGCATAAAAAAGAAAAAACAGCACTCCTAAAGACGTCATTTTAAAGCCTTCACAAGTTGGTAGATGTTTCCAGTAGAGTGGGAATCACCAGACGCCCGAAGATATTTAATATCATCAGGATACGTGAGGCACGATACAATCTTGTTTTTGCGATTTTAAACATTTTGCAATATGCTGAGTAAACTGCTAATTATGCCGTTAGTCAACATCTGTTTTATCTAATAAGAGAACGTTTTAATCATGTGACTAGAACTCCATTAACGTTGTAGACTCATGATCCTCATGAAGAAGTTATGATGTATATGGTCTGTACTGATACTGTATATATATCCTTGTGTCTGTCTGTACTTTGAATCTGACTCCACTGATTTAACCGGATGTTTTATTCACATAGTGTATGTTTTATGTTTCTCTGTCCGGAGGACTAGCGGCACCGAGGAGCCGGCGAACGGGGATCCAGTTCAGAAACACAGAAAAACAACTTGGGTTTGTCGGCCAAGCAGACAGACTGACCGACGCGTGTCATAAAAACCAAATTGACAAATTGGACCGTTTGTACATTCGTCTACATCGTCCAAAAACATTAAAGCGCTATTGTTGTGCAGAAGGTTTCATTTGTATTTGCAATATCAATAGTTTACGTAATAAAAGATCGATACTTGGCCTCGATTTCTTCCCCCACCCCTTGTATGCATCCATCCATCCGTCCGTCCGTCCATCCATCCATCCATCCATCCATCTATCCATCCATCCATCCATCCATCCATCCATCCATCCATCCATCTATCCATACATACATCCATCCATCCATACATCTATCCATACATCCATCCATCCATCCATCCATCCATCCATCCATACATCCATCCGTCCATACGTCCATCCATCCATCCATCCGTCCGTACGTCCGTCCGTCCGTCCGTCCGTCCGTCCGTCCGTCCGTCCGTCCGTCCGTCCGTCCGTCCGTCCGTCCGTCCGTCCGTCCGTCCATACGTCCATCCATCCCTACGTCCGTCCGTCCGTCCGTCCGTCCATACGTCCATCCATCCCTACGTCCGTCCGTCCGTCCGTCCGTCCGTCCGTCCGTCCGTCCGTCCGTCCGTCCGTCCATCCGTCCGTCCGTCCATCCATCCATCCATCCATACATCCATCCATCCATCCATCTATCCATCCATCTATCCATCCATCCATCCATCATCCATCCGTCCTGGTGTCTTACCTCCTGCTGCAGCTTGTCCACAGCCCTGGTGACGTGCTCGTGGCTGCTCTGTTTGTACTTCTGGGTCATGGTCTCTCTCAGGTTCTGCTTCAGCTCCTCATTCAACTGTTGGGATGCACAAACACACACATATATGTATGTATGTATATATATATATATATATATATATATATATATACACACACATCTATAGCACCACAGACGCCTCGGGCCAGCACACAGCATGACCCGGTGATAAACATCTGTTGTAGTTGTTGACTCGGCTCCTGATTCACAACGTAAACGCTCCAAACAGAGCAGCACATGAGGGCGAAGACAGAGGAAGTCTGCGTTTTAGGTTTCTTCTTTTGTTCTCTCGACCAGCGGCATAAAAAAATACTTACTGGAGGACCCGGGGGGGGGGGGGGGATCAGTTTCTATGGCAACAAGCCAGCTGGGAAACCACTGTAAATCAACGCGTGAAGGAGACATCAAGGGAGTGAATGATGAAGAGAGAAAGGGAGGGGAGGTGAAGATGAAGAGGAGAGGGCGAAGGAAACGAGAGGGCGAAGGAAACGAGAGGTTTCATGTTTACCTGTCGACAGTCGGCTGCGGCAGAGAGGTCGGAAACCTATCCACTGTGATTGGACGGCGGGGTAAAACGGGGAGGAGCAAAGCGTTTTATCAAAAGTCGGACATTTTTAAACTCTTTAAGACCAGAAAAAACGCGGTACAACGTTACGAGCAGGTTCCATGAAATAAAGAAGCAAAAGATCAGTTCTCACTGAATATCAGGAGGAAAAAAAGAGGAATAATAACAGAGAGAGAGAGAGAGAGAGAGAGAGAGAGAGAGAGAGAGAGAGAGAGAGAGAGAGAGAGAGAGAGAGAGAGAGAGAGAGAGAGAGAGAGAGAGAGAGAGAGAGAGAGAGAGAGAGAGAGAGAGAGAGAGAGAGAGAGAGAGAGAGAGAGAGAGAGAGAGAGAGAGAGAGAGAGAGAGAGAGAGAGAGAGAGAGAGAGAGAGAGAGAGAGAGAGAGAGAGAGAGAGAGAGAGAGAGAGATGAAGAACAGAGGGAGGGAAGAAGAGTGGAATCAGAGATTTACGCTCAACTTAATTAATGCAACAATCCTTTGAAGCAAGTGAAGGAGTCAAGAGGTTGTAGGAAGCAGGAGACAGCCGGGTGTTCAGACGGGTTGTGCGTTATGAATGAGGCGGTTATAATGAAAGCAGAGCAGCGCGACAGCAGCAACGCCATGTTAATATTACTAACACAACATCATAGAGGAACACTGACGGTGGCTTTAAAGGCCGATATATGAACCACAGTATGGAGCAGGATAGAGCCGAGTACATTGCTGGAATATGCTCCATATTATATATATATAAAGTTGGAAAAGTTGCTTCTCCGACACAGAGTTTAGTTTTTACATCATGGCTTGTAAGCAGAACTGTGTGCATTCAGAGCATTCAGAGCTTCGTAGTATGTTGTTACTCTCTGTAAGTCATCACACCGCGTCTGTAGAGTTTTGTTTTTGGAGAGAACAGCTGTTTCAATCCAAAACCAGCACTAAAGTGGGTCTAAATGGTTGTGACACAGAGCATTCAGCCTCGTCATGTGGACTTCTGGAGGCGTTTTTTATTCCGTCTGGACTAAATGCACCGAGAGTAACGCGGCCCGTCTGTCTTCTTGTCTTCTTCGTCTGATTTAACCGCGCTGGCTTCATGGTGGTTAGAAGTCACAGCGCAGCCGTGTTTTATTACAACTCTTTTGATTAAGTGCTCAGATGAAGAGGCATGTCGAGCGTGCTCTATTGATTCGTTTAGTAGCGAACATAAGAGCTACGACACACACACGGCTTTCTTTACTTCAGTGACAACAAAGAGGATCAGTGATACAAAAGAAGAACGCATCTCAGAGGACAGACCGTCCTCATGAGATTCCCTTTAGTTACGACTACATTATTACTGAAAACAATTCCTCGGCTCATATCTGACAGACACGTACAAACCTTCCCAGGGTGCATTGGGGGGGGTCGGGGGGGGGGTTACCTGCTGATAGTAGATATAAGCCAGGATGCCGGCCAGGATCTCCAACAGGAAGATACACAGCAGCAGGACGAAGTACTGAGGACACAGAACAAGAAGGAAACAGTCAGCAGATGGTCATGTCAGGAAGCAACAGTGAGTTGACTAGTTTTGGAGATATTGGCCGTAGAGATATCAGCCTTCTCTCCCGTATAATGGGACCATATGACCAAATAAAATACATTTGGAACTCGACAGAAATGTCTCCTCTTCCAGAAATCATGACCCGGTTACTCAAGACAGTCCATCGCCTTCGTTGTGAGCAGTTTCATTGTGTAGTATGTAATCGTATGGAAGTATCATGTAAACTGTCAAATATGCAGAGTTGGCCAACACATTGTGTAAATACACAGTTGTATTTGGGACACTGTTGATTTATAGGGAGCACAGAGGGACGTTTATGTAAATATGATGCAATAAAATACAAAAAAATCTTCACAAAAGTAGGATTCACTGCAGGGCTGATGTTGTACAGGTGCAACTAATTAGATGTTAATAGTGCATACAACATATAACCATGTTATGGTTTTCCATTGGTGATTTGCTGGACCTGGCTGATCCTGTGAGTTATTGCTCATGGGCACATCTCCCACTGTGCGCTTGCTGTTCAGCGTGTCTGATTGGTGAGCAGGCCGTTGGGAGTTAAGGTCTGTGCAAGTTTCTGCAGAATTAAGCACAAGAGGAGATATTATCAGACCAGAGGAAACCGTGACCCACATTCCTCCAGCCTGCTGCTACCAGAGAGAGAAGCAGAGAGTGGACCTGGTCTGTGATTGGATAGCTGATTAGAACTGTGAGCCTGAATGCTGAACAGACCAACGTGCATTAAGATCGATCGATAATCAGCTATCCAATCACAGACCAGCAGAGAGTGGACCTCTCTCTCTCTCTCTCTCTCTCTCTCTCTCTCACTAATTCTTCCTCTCTCTCTCTCTCTCTCTCTCTCTCTCTCTCTCTCTCTCTCTCTCTCTCTCTCTCTCTCTCTCTCTCTCTCTCTCTCTCTCTCTCTCTCTCTCTCTCTCTCTCTCTCTCTCTCTCTCTCTCTCTCTCTCTCTCTCTCTCTCTCTCTCTCTCTCTCTCTCTCTCTCTCTCTCTCTCTCTCTCTCTCTCTCTCTCTCTCTCTCTCTCTCATATTAGAAGTGCACCGCTGCCTTTACAATTCCTGCGTGAGTTCAGAGTCACGCTGAAGCTGCCTTTAATCAGACAGATAACGGTTGGATGCGTGCAGAGCTTTCCTTTAAGAGTCACGAATAAGTCCGGCCGGCTACGAGTTCACTTTCTTTATTTACGTTGTGCTTTAAGAAGTTGAGTTGATTCAGTAGATTCACATCATTTGAGCCACGTTTTCTTAATCTAGAGTTATTTTTTGCCGCAGGTTTATTTCACTTAAAACCCATAAATCTGCTCGATTAGACTCCAGATGAAGAACATGTTTTCCTCCACTTATAATGACCTCGCTTCATGTCGTTGAAGAAGAATTCAAAGAAGAATTTGGATGAAGACATTCTGACGAGTTTAAAAGTTAACGCGACAAGATATCAGTCCAGGAATTTGATCCTCTCTTGATGCACGACACACAGACAGCATAGCGCACGCACACACACACACACACACACACACACACACACACACACACACACACACACTTCGCTGTAACTTAAGTCAACTATCCTACCAGTTTAAAAAAAAAAGAAAGAAAGATGGACTACAGCTTGTCAATCGCGTGACTGTTATGTCGCATGCAATTCAGAAGGAGGGCAGGAAGTGAGGAACCTAAATACTGCGTGAATGTGACATCACAAATGACCTCGTCCTCCAGACCTCCGACTATAAGCCGGATGAAGACGGACAAGAGTCTAGAGGCGTACAACTATTTCGTGAGCGGTCGGGTCCACGACCTCGGAACCAAAGTAGCATTGAACCGCTGCCGCTAACAACACGGGTAGATAACCAACTAGTCTCCAAAAAACTAAATAAAACTCACCAAGATGTCTGCCCGCGTAGCAGCAGAGGAGTTACGTTAGCTGCTAGCCAAACACAAAACAAAAAGTGTTCAAACGGTGAACCGCACGGTGTCTCCTGGCTGCAGGTCGGTGATAACTCAGCTGTGTTATCACTAGCACCCCCTAGTGTCAGCAGACAGTCAACGGCAGAATAAAACGAGCAAGAAAAGCTGTTTTTAAGAGGTTTGAGTCCCCACAACCACTAGGGCGCCTTGAGCAAGCAGCTGTAACCGGCTACCCAGAATCCTGTGCAGTTTGCTGCAGCAGAATGAGCGATGAGACAAAAAGAAGACAAAGACGAGCAGAGAACAGCGAGACAGACAGAAAGAGGAATGTAGAGCAAACTTGTAGTGAAGTCACTTTGTCCACAGGTGGATCCAGACTCTGCTAGGATCTGGCTCACGTGGAAAGGAAAACGTTTCTCCCTCCTCTCCCTGAGTCATTGCACCGTTCTGTCACTTTTCCTCCTGGAAAACAATGAGGCCTGTGTGTTTGCAGACACACACACACACCACACCCCTTTTCCCGTGGGGGAGTTTTCCTCTTTTTCTTTTTCCTCTCGGTCTCACTGACCTCGCTCGTACTTTCCGTCTGATGAAGCCTCCCTTTGATCTAAAGAGAGGGCTTGTTTAAGCTCCACCGCTGCAGACATGCTGGAGATGTTGTGGCTGCATCAGGTGGTTAGAACTTGTGACTTTTAGGTTGAAGGACAGTGTGGCCGATCACAGCTGCTCTCATGTACTCTCACAGGTACCGGGAACTCACCACATACAGACAAACAATCACTTCACCCCCCCTCATGTTTACCCTCTTTAACAATCTCGATAGCATCTCTGCCTGCCGACAAGTTGGTTCCTTCACTGTGATTCATCGACCTAATCTCAGCTCTTCCGGATGCACCGAGCGTTTCAACGCCACACACACACACACACACACACACACACACACACACCGAGAGGTGACCTCGTCTATTGCGTGCAGATAGATCTGTAGACTTTTCAATTATGTTTTTAAAAGCCTGGTTTACTCAATATTCACTGTGGAATAATCTGAAGCAGTCTTTTGTCCTTTAAATGTCACAGTAATACTATAATTAGTCTTTTTCACTACTTACCTTCCGTGAGTTTACCTTTCAAATCTGCGTTTACTCTTGAAGTTTATAACATGATTACAAAACTATTTGAGAAAAAAAACAGCAATTCCACCTTCGACTGAAGACTTTATTTTCTGACTGCCGTTTAATTTGTGTAAACTCTCAAGAATACAACTACAAATGTGTCGTTTCGAGGTATAAACTGAGCAGTGACGTACGAGGCAGAGAGTTGTTACTCGTCTTGTTGTTTTGGGAGAAGTTAACAATGCCGTGCCATCACTTTGTTCTGAATGCCGTCCTTTGTCCTCGAGGAGCTTCTGTACCGTACAAATATCCCGCTCCAAATATCCAAACATTTGCCCACAGTGCCGTGCGTCATGCACACATTTACCATGTGGATGAAATATGTAGCAGTGTGTGAACAGTACAGTGTTTGTTGTGTGTTTGTGCACGAGTGCATATTCAGTGCCCTGCGGGTCTCTGTTGACAAAACCCAGTGCTGTGTGCAGACGGTGCCAAATCAGATACGGGCACGCACGCTGCTACTGCAAGAACTTCTTGTTGTGTCTGAACTGAACCCAATGGAGGCCGACACCTCGGCAGCGATGCGTGTGTGTGTGTGTGTGTGTGGCGCCAAAACGTCCTAACAAACGTGGCTCGTTCAAGAATGGAAACACAAAATGCAGTCTGATGCCAAGAGCGATGTCAGATAAACTGATGTACATCCGACTACAGAATATGCAATCCAGTGATATTTAGTGACAGAATCAGTCTGCCTGTACCTTTAAATAAACTGGAATTACCGCCTCGTCATCGCTTTATCCTATTAGACATTGGTGTGAAAATAAAGACGTCCTCCAGTAATAAAGAATACACCTTACGGCCCCCCGGTTTGTCTCTTACCACTCGCAGCAGCCTCCTCTGCTCCTTGAAGGTGGCGCAGCAGCCCAGCACCCCCGTGACCATCACGATGGCTCCAGCCAGGACCAGGATGTAGGCGGAGGCGGCGTAGGTCTTGGAGGAGAGAAGGCTGATGTAGTCGCTCTTCTCGACCAAGGTCCAAACGCCCACCGCCATCACGCCGCCGCCTGCCAACTGGGAGGAGAAGAGCACGCGATTAAAGAAACGAACGAGACTCCGGAGGAGACCGAAGCTGAGAGCGACAAAGAGGTTTGAAGTATTCAAAGTGACGAAGGACGGAAAAATGAACGCCGGTCAATGGTTCAATGTGAGCTGCAGCAATTGACAAATGCAACTACTAATATGATGTTTGTCAAAATGTCAAACAATCTCTGGTTTCAGCTTCTCAAATGAGACGATTTTCAGCTTCTCTTTGTTAAATATGTTCGTAATAAATATAATATCTGTGAGTTCAGGACAAATAAAACCAATCCAAGACGTCATCGTGGGCTCCAAAGCATTTAAAAAACCATTTCTTCCTTTTGTTTTACATTTTTAATCCATTAATTGAGAAGATAAGTGGCAGATTAATATCATACATAGATCAATAAATTAAATACTGCGATTTTTACCAATTGTTGGTCGGAGAAAAGGCTTTTTTAATATTTTGAGATGCAGGACTTTAACTCTACAGAGAACTCATATAGTTTGAAGTCTGAAGGACTAATCCAACATTTAATAATAATCAATGCTTCAACCCAGCACGTAGCTGTCATAGCCCGACATCTTCAGCATCATTTCAGAGAACGCTTTGAGAGAACATGAGGAAAATTAAATCAATGCGATGTCACGATGACGAGTCAGCAGAAATCTGTCCTCGTGCCAAAGCAGTCAATTTAAAATGAGATTTAATTCATAAAAAAAGGGAAGACGACGGCCAGAAGAAGCCAGACACCGAGTGAGACTGTAACCACACAACAGTGTTGGTACCATTATGAACGGTTGCTGAGCAGGAGCAGGAATTAGCTTCTGTTACAATACTCTGAGTTCATTATCTTTGTCTGTTTGTTTGTTTGCATCCCGAGGGGGAATTGTTGTGCAGCAGCTGCAGTACAAAGTCAGTACGAGTGCAAACATAAAGAAAAGATTATTGTCCGTGGTTGTCAATGTGTTTGCTCGTGACCACAGATCAATAGTTATGTACGTGTGTCTGATCATTGGTTCCGCTGGATGTGATTTAAATGGTTCTGAGTTTTACAGAGACGAGCTTCTCCTTCATCGTCATCTCTGAAGGCTCCAAAGTTCTTGTGATATTCTTCTGGCAGCTCGGAGGAAATCTTCTCTGTTGACTTTATCTCCAAATTCTGCTCAAAGTAAGCTCCCTCTTTAATTAAATTTTAATTAATTTAACACTGTTAAACTCTAATACAGTGCATGGCCTTAGTGCCAACTTAGAATATTAAGTCTAAATCTGGATATACGTGGAGTTGAAACCGGCCAAAACTGCCAAATATTGGTTTCTGTTCAAGTCTTAAAACATTATGATGTAAACATAAGATATAAACGTGTAAACGTGTCAAATATTAAGACGTAACAAAAGTTGTATAATATTGGTTTCTGTGCCAAGAGGTGGAGAAAGAGATAATTTCACTAAATGTAGTCAGCACTTAATATGTGTAATGCATTTAAAGTGTAATTTCTTCGAAATATTATTGTTAATAATATTCTAGTTTATTTAAAAACGATAATCAGAGCTTGACTCAAAGAGACATTTTACAAAAACATTTTTAAAAAATGGAGAAGATCAATCAATATATTATCTTGAAATAAAAAAATGGCACCGAGGACGTTCACACTCTGGCGGCCTCCAGTGGCAGCAAGAGGTACTGAAACAGTCAAAAAGGGCCCTGCAGTGAACGTTCACGTCGGTGTATTTATTTTTCTTAGCAACTAAACAGAGTGAAGATGATATGAAACATATTATATTATATTCATCAACCATCACTGGTAGCTTCTTTAATATAAAATGTTAAAATCATACAAAATAATCCACAAACGCTAGAATATCTCATCTGTTGGCTATTTCCCAGTGTCTCCATGCAACAAACGTACACACGCATGTATTTAGCTTTTCTGTATTTCATACCGAATCTTAATCCAATGCCAGCGGAAGTTATCAAAAGCATCGCTGCTACACAGACGCTTTGATTAAAGGGCAACGCGCTGCATTGAACTCAAACTTATCTCGCCGGCCTCCAAAGATCACGAGGTTTGTTTATGTTCACGAACAAGTTCTCAAGTCAAACGTAGCGGCTACACACTGTAGCTGCTGGTGCATGACATGTCTGAAAAGGTAGATTGTGTTCTAGAAGTGTTTCACTGTAAATAGTTTAAACTACGAAGGGAAGAAGCCCGGATGCTCTCCTCCCAACAGCGCAGAGCGGCGCAGGGACGCCAAAAAGCCAGCGGGATTAAATATCAATAAATCAAATATCCACGTGGCTGCACCGCTGGCATCCGGCTCTGAGGAGGTTCAGTTCTGTTCGACAGAGAGAGATCGGACTCTGTTGGCAGACTGGTGATCATCACACACGGGCCGAGCCAATGAGGGCGAACGAGAGACGATCGCCTCCGGCTTCACACAGAACATCCAAATTATGAAATCACTCGTTTGTATTCTGGAACGCCACATTCCTGATACCGGAAGGTTTTTCGGGGGGAATGAAGGCTTTGAATGCATCTTCTGTGTCCTCTGTAAAAGTATGCAGCAGCGGCAGGCATTCATCTGCTGGCTGAATGGAACTCTGTTGGAGAGCTTCATCGGCTATTTATGCCATGAAGAAAGCTCAATAACGAAGTCCATACGAGGGCATTTTCTGTGCATGTGTGCTTGTTGTAAAGGAAAAACATCATTTCAGTTGTCTATTGGGATAAAATACGACAATATTTGGTCATTGCTGAGATCTGGGAACACGAAAAAACTCCTTTAATGAAGTCAGAGCGGTCAGACAATCAGGCAGGTCGTAAAAAACGACGCCAGATTATCGAAAAGACTTTATTTGGAGGAAATCTGACCCAGACATGTAAACTACGACACAAATCATTGGAGTTCTTCTCCTCAAAACGCGGTACGTTTGACCGGCCTGAAGGTTTGTTTATCTGACTTCTTCTTCAGCCTTGCTGTGCACCAAGATCTCCTCCACTAACTTGATGAGAAAACGTTGTTATAACAGATCATGCAAGACATGCAGGTGCTTGAGAAGCACTTCAGACGGACACAAACACTTTGGAGATGAAACCCTTTGTGCGATATAAACGGCGCCAGAGTGGAAACTTACCCAAAAGAGGAAGTTGAACGTGAACAGGAGGTATTTCAGGCAGACGGTTCCGCACGTTTCCCTTTTCTCCTCGTAGACCCCCATGCTGCAAGAGACGGCAGATCTCAGGTCAGATATGACGATAACAAACAGTAGGAGACAACGCTTCTGATTTCCAGTTGATTATACAAAATGCTTATTAATACTGTATTCCATTTCTGCCGGTAGATCCCCTGGATGCTACACACTGGCCCTTTAATTGGAGTACAACGCAGGCTGGTTGTTGGCACTCGGGACACAGAATTAGAGCTTGAAATTAAAGCCAACCTTCCTTTTTATGGTGACTTGCTTTTAAAGAATGAGGCCGATGCAGAAGACGGGGGAGTGCGCTTTAGATCAGCAGTGTAGGCACAACCAGTGAGCCGAGTTACTACATGTGTGTGCGGAGAGATCCGTGACTAAGCACTGAGTGGGAGCTCAGAGTCGGGCCCAAGGCTGGAAATTAGAACCGCCCGCTTCGCTCGCCGCCCGGTACCAACGTCCAACGCTTCCAGAGGCCAAAGAACGTCTTCTTAGAACGGCAAAATTCATGTTTCAAGAACAGGTTGGAGCTCATCCCAACAATCTCTGTATTTAGACTGCAGTAGTAGACTGAAGGTTTATAGATCCCATCACAGAACACTCGCTGCCTTCATGGAACAATCTTTGCTCCCAAAGTCTCACATCTTTTCTTTTTCAACCCACAATTTTTTTGGCTCACTTGCTCCGTCAAGCCCAGACTCGCCCTCCGCTGACAGCCTCTTTCTCAAACTCTTCTTCTCCTCATGACTCCCCCCCCCGCCCATGTCTTCCACTCAGATGAGTTCCCTGCATGAGTGAGTGGGTCCGTCTGGACTCTGTCTGGTGACCATCTGTCAGAGCGGGAACACTTAGCGTGACCTTGTTAATTAAATTCAAACAACACCTCACAGACAAAAACTCCTTATTTTACTGTTTGGAGACAAAAACGAAACAGCTGAGTCAAGAGAAACACGACAGGAAGAAGTAAACACGACCTGTCAATCACTGTAAGCCCCGCCCTAAAGCATCCCCTGTTTGACTCTAAATGGACCATAATTTACTAAATGAACATCATGCTGTATTGAAGAAGACTTGAAACTAGAGATTGAGACCATAAACTCATGTTTACAATGTTTACTGAGGTAATAAATCAAGAGAGAAGTAGAGTCATTTTCTCATAGACTTCTATACAACCAGAGGAGTCGCCCCCTGGTGGACATTAGAGAGAATGCAGCTTTAAGACACTTCATCTCTGTGTCTCTTATTATCTTTAGATTATATCAGGATGTGATCTCATTGCTCAAAGGCACATTAAGCAAGACTGTTGCCCTGTCAGCAGAGATACGTATGACACCCGTCTGACACACGCAGCATGAATCAGATAATGACCGTCTCGTCTACCCGAAGAGATTACGGTGGTGAAACACTGGAACAGGTCCAGAAAAGGTTTATTTACCTGTAAAAGCAAACGCATATAATTAAGTGTGACAGATGTTGCCGGTTTAGTGAAGGTTGATGGTTATTTGAGGCATGTTGGGGGGGGGGGGGGGGGGGGAGATGCTAAATTACTGTATTAAATGACTGAAAGGTCACAATGACAACTGAAGTTGTCATTGTTAGTTCTACCTGTTACTAGAAATGATGAATCAGTAATTAGTTAGATTAAATGTAAAGTAAAACCTTACCAGCAGCAGTACACTGATGCTTGTAGCATTTATTTTTTGTATCGTTATTTGTAAATCAGGACGCTGCAAATTAATTGGCATCTATTTTGACAATTGATGACACGTTCTGAGTCTGCTTCTAGCTTCTGCAATGTGATTAATTGCGGTTTTAAACTCAATACGTTGGTGTTTGACGTGATCTTGGACTCTGGGAAACTGTGATGGCCATTTCTTTTACTGTCTCCTTCCACTTTATAAACAAATCGATAGCTGCAGCTTTACTTTAGATCATCTGAATCACACACACAGGAAAATCCCATTGGTTCTAACATTCAGTATTTAAACTTGACTGTCCACATGTCTACAGTACTCCACACCATCAGTAAGCAACTATGGAGACACAACTCTGAACACTATATTAAAATACTACTTTACATCTGCATCTGGATTATCCGATTTGCCAAATGTCATCTCTGCATTGATGTTTTGGGGAGAAAAGGAGTGTTGAAAATCCAGAAACAAAAGAAAAGTACAATTTCACGTCTGAGCTATGGACATTTGATTTGAAAAGATCTTCTGTATTCTTAGTTGAGGTGTGAGACACAGATCCTGATTCAAACACACTCCTCGTCCATTAAATTAGCAGACAAAGAGCCGAATAAAGTACTTTATGATATTTCCTGTGAGACAGTTTATCCCAAAATCACAAATACACATGGTCGCTGTTACCTGCCGTGTTATATTCTTCATCTAGTTTGTTTTGGTGCAGATATTGGACATAGAGCTGCTTGCCTTGTGTCAATTATAATGTGAATATGCAGCTTGTGGTGCACAAAAATGCAAATAAATACATTTTAAAAACTCAACAGCAATGACTCTTTTCCAGAAATCATAACCTGGGGGGTGAACTCACACTAAAACAATCTAGATTGATAATTAGCACCACAGTTAGGAGGAAAAACATGTATTTGAGATGTTGGTGTCCCTTTAGAGAACTCATTTCTACATAATATTGCTGTAAAAACTACTTTTATACAGTCAAACATGAACAAACCTGTAAATTTAAATGTGTGTGTTTCAGATTCATACATCCACTCTCATTATCAGGAGAAACTAGTGTTTCTGATTTAAATGACTCATTTCTGAATCCGTATTAAATCACACCGGACACATTCATTAACTGAAGTTAGCTCGTTAGCACTGAGCTAACTAACCTCACCATCACCAGCCGTGCGTAAAACCGCTGGGAACCAGTTACCGTGCTCTTGTGGTTCTTCGTAACTATAGTTAGAGCTCACGATAACATCTATAAACAGCGTTAATAACCTCCATCGTGCTTTAAATCACCATCACCGTGCGAGCTAACGCTAAAGTCACACGTCTGTGGTGTGTTGTTGTGTAAAAACACGTGTTGTATTGAGATTAGATACTTTTAAGAGACGGCAACATGCGGGGAAAACCCTGTTTGATGGACGAGGTTGAGTAGAAAGCTGCTAAATGTTCCGTCTGTGTCGTAAAAAAAAGACTTCCTTGTCTGGTCGATGCTACACCGCAGTGTGTGCGCGCGTGTGTGTGTGTGTAGCTAACGACTCTTACCTGCCCCTGTTTGTTTGATCTGATATCGATGTATTTATTTAAGAATAAGCGATGACTATGCGATGGGATATTCCTTAAAAACCGCCTGTTTTCATTCCACCTTCCTCGGTTGAAGTGGTGCGTTCAGGTTCCGAGCAGACTGAGAGGAGCTGGAGGAGCTGACTCCGCCCTGGGCCACCTTAAGTGGGGCTTGGTGTGTTTTTTGTTTTTTCTGTTCCTGGGACAACGCTTATGTGTGTGTGTATGGAAGAACATTACTGTCACTGTGAGGACAAAATAAAGATCCTATGTCATTATCATGAGATAATAAGTCACAATGACTTACTATCTCATGATAACGACGAGATAGTAAGTCATTATTATGAGATAGTATAGTAATAAATGACTTACTATCTCGTAATTATGACATAATAATTATACTCGACGGTGGAGAATAATGAGCAGCATCTCTTCTCTTTTTCTTTTATTATTTATGTAAACATTCAATGTAACACTTCACTGAACCAAACAGCCTTTAATGATACTCTACATACTGAATCAACCTGGTGACCCATATTATGGACTGTTGTGTAATAAGACCGATAACACATTGACAGAGGCTCCTTCATTTCGTATTCTCAAACATAAGAATTCATTTAATTACTAAAAAAAGAACTGACACTGACTTGTCTACTTGTATTAACAACTGGTTTAGTGGGTAACTGCCCTGCAGCTATGGATCACCGTCAGGTGAGTTTTATATCACGAGTCACAAATGAGCCTGAAGGGAACAAAAATTAGACCTACTTCTCTGCGCAGGTAAATAGTTTAGCATTGTTGTGTGTGTGTGTGTGTGTGTGTGTGCGTGTGTGTGTGTGTGTGTGTGCGTGTGTGTGTGGTAATACACACTCACCACTAGGTGACAGTGTTTTTCTTTAATTCTGGCTCGACTCCAGATATCCTCCCCAGAAGCATTACCGTATAATCTTGAATGGAAATGTGACTGAAAAAGCTCAGACAGCATCCATTAATAACACGTTATCATTTGCTCATAGGTATACAGCCTTGACCTGTTGTCCTTTGTCATAAATGTCAGTCCACGGAGAATCAAAATCAATAAATCAATTTAAAAAAAAAGAAGATTCAACAAAGTATCCCAAAATGGATTTTCACAACATTATTTGTTTTGGGCATTTATTCTGTTTTTTCAGGCAGAAAAGAAAAACGTCTCAGCATGTTAGGGTAACAGGAGTACAGGGTTCAGGAAATGAAAATAAGCAGCACATGCAAGAGTAGGAAATTCAAGTCACAATAAAATGAAAATAAAACATGTCAGGAATGTTTGCATTTTAAACAGGAACTCCATCTATCATCTATCTTCACTTACAGGTCCGCAGAATGTCACAGGCTCATAGAATGCAACTTTGCAACTCATATGAAATGGATTAAATGGACTCCACTGTGTTTACAGAGAAGATTAAAAAAACATTTGTTGATTTAAATTGCAAAAGCTTTACTGGATAAATTACCACAGTTCATACCCGGTAGGTATCACTCCAGCAGCTACACTACATCATCAGGATGAATCTGCCTTTTACTTTCACGCCACGCAAACTTTGAACGAGCTGCAACTTAAAATCTTTAAAGGTCCCATATTTAAAAAGTGAGATTTTCATGTTTTTCATGATTATTATGGAGGGATCGCTCCTCTGTTGCCCTCCCTAAGGTTTCTTCCTCTTTTTAGCCCCGTTAAAGGTTTTTATTTTATTTTTTTTACCAATTCAATAGCCTATAAGTAACTTTAAGTATTTCAAATATTTCAACATTAAAATAATAACTTCATTATGTAGCACCTTTAAAAACAAAGTTACAAAGTGCTTCACAAATAAGATCCAGAACCCAAGAGGTAAAACACGACGTAGCAAAATAATACATGCGCAACAAATACAGTCAGTTATGAATATTTATTATCTGTTAATATTACATTTAGTCACAGCCACAGTATTTGCTGTTGTCAAGGGGAATGTAAACAAACTCACCACAAAAAAATCTTGTGCCCGCCTATTAGAGATGTGTGTGTGTGTGTGTGTGTGTGTGTGTGTGTGGGGGGGGATAAAGCCTGTTAAGCTGTCAGTCTTGAGTTGGTTGTGACTGCCTGCATCCTTTAGACCGATGCTACTCCAGCCTCGAACAGGTACGCACACTTTTGTTGTTTCTGCAGCCGTTTGATGGTCGTAGCTGATATTCTGAAATAGTTAAAGGATGTATTGATCACTTCTGCGTAAAGCAACGAGCTGTTTGGGAGTTTTCTAAGAAGATTAAATGGCACTAAGGACTAAAAGACGGGAGCATGTGAACAACCACAACGAAAGCCTTTTAAATGAAACCAGCACTCTTCTCTATAGAAGAGGGAGCAGAAGGTGATGACTTTGTCTCTGTGTGTATCCATAGCACTCTTAAACCAGAACAAGATGTTTCCCCTTTAAAACGTACGTCACTTAATCCTTTATGGCTTATGTAAAGCTTATGTAAGGCAGCAGCGGAACTATTTTCTCTTGGTTTAGATCATGCGATTGTCATACAAGCATAAAGTTATGCAGTATTTATTGCTGTAACTTAGTTTTCTTTTTGTGTTTTACATGTAGCCTACATCAATCTGACAGTGGTGTTTCACCAAAGTGGCAAAAACATGATAACTGTTGCTGTTTTGCATATAATCCACACTGTAAACAGTGTCATTTTGCTTTTGACAGAAGCCATTTCACTGAATGGTGCACATTATGTTTTACATGTTTTACATGTATTACAGATGTCCACCAGTAAAATAAGCAACTCAGTCATTTTACTGTTAGTTTAAACTCCTTGGTCACTTTGTTAGGTAGTATATAATCTAATACAATCCACTACAACAGCTCAGATATCAATGTTTAGTTTTTGTAAAAAACTTTCACAGAGGTGTTGATTCAACTATGTGTTTATTATTGACGTTGAAGTTTGCAGTGCTGTACATGCATGCATCTATGCATGAAGCCATTCATTCACACATCGATACACACTTACGGAGTCAAACACATATTCATATCCTTTAATCCAGACCTTATTTCACTTTAAATGAGAAGAACAGTTATTTATGTATTTCTATGTATTATTTATAATCCATCCAGTTGAATTAGAAAACTGAGAATAATAATTTGTTAAAATATAATTGATGTGTACTTTATTTGATTTGACAGTTGTTGACTACACAGAGACGTTGTTACTACTATTAGGCTTCTTGAATATATTGATATATATATATGGCAGTAAATAGCACGAGTTAGATATTATTGTAATGTTTTTGTCCGAGGAGATTTTCTCAATCTGGACCTTTTGGAAATTTAGTTGAATACCCCTGCTTTATACTTTACCCAATGAGTACTACAAAAGACTATTGAAATGATGTGACAACTGATAGTAGATATACTGTAACACCAATTTTGTTTTTGATTACACTGCAGAAAGGCAATTTTTTGACTTCTCAGAACAAGGTGATTTCAAATATGAATACAATGTATTGAAAGGTACTCTGTGCATTTGGTAGATTTGCCGGCATCTAGCGGGGAGGATGCAGATTACAACCAGCTAAACTTTTTCAAGCTGTGCCAAGCTAGTAGGAGAAATACGGTGGCCGATGTGAAAACCTGAACGCATGAAACACGGCAATTCGTATTTGGCGTATTAAGGCGTTAATGTTGCAATGATGCACTCTGGATCAACCCGTGTGTGTCTGCAGGTGGAACACAGCACCCCCCTCACAGAACATAAAACTTAGAAGTTGCACAAACTGAGAAGTTGAAAAGAAAATCTCTGGAGGAACAGCAGTTCAATGCACAATAAACATTTATTTCCTTATTTAGTCTTTTACGTCTTGTCGGGTGGATGATGGCACCACGGCACTGTTCAGGAGTGTTCTGAAGAGTCTTCTGAGTCCGCAGACATCCAAACTGACAATCGACAGGGACTCACGGGGGAAAACGTACTCGTCCATGTTGGGGAGTCCCGGACAACACACAGCAACTCACGGCACTGCGGGAAATATCCATGGAACAGACCTCCGTCCACTTGTCAGTCGTTGCGTCGTAGGACTCGACATTACTGCAGGTGCCGTGGCCGTTACAGCCCCCAACATGCCCCCTATGCTCGTGCTCGCGATGAGACTCCACTGGCTGGTCTCGGGCCTGTAGCGCTCTGCCCGTCAAAACCTCCCGTGGCGTAGATGCACTCGCCCAGCACAGCGACGCTCACGTAGCATCAGTGGTGGTACATGGGTGGCCCCTCGTGCCAGGTGCGCGTGCTCACGTCGAACCTGCGCACGCTGTTGAGATGCTCGACCCTGTTGAAGCTGCCGACGCAGTAGATGCTCCCGTTGAGGACGGCGGTGCCGTGGTAGGCGCGAGGACCCCACGTCTTGGTCTGTCACCTGCATCCAGAGGTCGGTGCTGACGTCGTACGACTCGATGCTGTTCGTTGGATCGGTGCCGCTCCAGCCCCCTATGGCCAACAGGAGGCCGTTAGGCAGGCGAGGGCGGGCGAGAGGGTTGCTGAGATGCGCAGAGGGTCTGAACCTCATGATGGGACTTAGGATTTCGATGACTGCCCTGACCATGTGCAGGCACTCAGCGTTGTTTTTCACTAGCTCATTGGACATCACGTTCAACCTCATGTAGTCCTTACTCATCAACACCAGTCGCACCTACACAGAAAAGCAGACATCGCAGTGCTCTTGTCTAAGGTATATGTTAACCTTTTGTCACCAGATTTAGTTTACACTTGCATCTTCAGCATTAAAAATAAAAGTAACAACGCTACGTGTGTGTCCGCCTCGAGAATACATCACAGAAATTGGCGACGAGGATAAAACTACGTTCTCGCAGGGTAGGAGAGACACTCGGTGTCAGTACTAGTGAGTATGATGGCCCTGTTTGGGAGAATTGACGAATTCAAGCCAGAAAATGAACAATGGTCCGCATACATTGAACGGATGGAACAATTCTTCGAAGCTAACGACGTAGCCGAAGATAAGCAAGTAGCTACGCTTCTCAGTGTAATGGGTGCGGCTACTTATGGGCTTTTGAGAAATCTGGTGCAGCCCAGGAAGCCAAAAGATAAGACGTTTGACGAAATAGTGGCCGTTCTAAAGGAACATTATGAGCCAAAGCCCTTATTAGCAGCTGAAAGGTTTCGCTTTAACCGGTGTAACCAAAAAGCTAACCAGCCGGTGGCTCAGTATGTAGCAGAGTTGAAACAATGCGCATCTAACTGCGAGTTCGGCGCCAACTTGGACGCATCACTGCGAGATCGTCAGTGGAATAAGAAACGAGGGCTGCCAGAGGAGACTACTTTCGGAAAAATGATTACTTTTGCAAAGTCTTTTGAGATCGCGCTCAACATGGAGACTGCCGACAGAGACGCACGTCAGTTGAGAGGGATGGAAAGTGAAAGTGTCGGGGCGGCAAGCATTCACAAGGTGAGGCCACAGCGGACAAGGAACTGTTACAGGTGCAATGGAAAGAATCACGAGCCAGATGAGTGCCGTTTTAAAGAGACTAAATGTGGCCATAACTGTGGCAAGACTGGGCATATTAAAAAGGCATGTCGGTCCAAGGCACAGGCAGAGAGTGAAAGGCATTCATGGGGCAGAGGAAAGAAACACACAAAATATGTGGAAGCTGAAGAAGATGCTGAATTGGGTGTGTTCACAATTTTGACTGTCACAAGTGAAGATGCTGACCTGTATAAAGAAATATTCACTGTAGCTGAGGTGAGGTTAGAGATGGAAATAGATACTGGGGCTGCAAGGAGTATCATTTTTCACGGGGTACATACAGGGAGAAATTCTCACACTTACCACTGCAGAGAAGTAAAGTTAAGCTTAAAGCTTATAATGGAGGTCGCATTCCCGTACACTGTCTCCAGCGGAGAAAAAATATTCTCAAATCGAGAAAGAAGCTCTTGGACTGATATATGGCGTAAAGAAATTCCACCAGTACTTGTGGGGTAGACATTTTAAGTTAATAACTGACCATAAACCACTTCTGATACTGTTTGGTGAGCACAAGAGCCTGCCTACACTGGCCGCAGCACGCATTCAGAGGTGGGCGATTATATTGTCAGCGTATGACTACCACATTGTCTATCGCAAATCAGAAGAGCACAGTAATGCTGATGGACTCTCCCGCTGTCCCTTGCCGGAGACCAGCGACACAGGAACAGCCGTGACTTCAGCTCTAGTCCACTCACTGCTGGCGGAGCATATACAAGAAGCACCACTCAACGCAACACAGATTGCAAGGACGACACGCACTGACAGTGCGTTGTCACGAGTGTATAAGTATGTCATGGAAGGCTGGCCCATTCAGGTAGAGGAAAACCTAAAGGTGTTTTTCTCAAAGAGAAATGAGTTGTCCACAGAGCAAGGTTGTGTCCTATGGGGGACCAGAGTCATTGTACCCTCCAAGATGAGAAGAGCTGTCTTAAAAGAGATTCACTCTGGGCACCAAGGCATAGTGAAAACAAAGGCCTTAGCTCGCAAATATGTATGGTGGCCGAACCTTGACTTGGAAGTGGAACAGATTTGCAAGGAATGTGAGACATGCCAGTTGGATCAAAAGATGCCACGCCAGGTTCCACTACACCCCTGGGAGTTCCCAGGTGAGTCCTGGAAGAGACTACACATAGACTTTGCTGGACCGTTCCTGAACCATGTTCATGGTTGTGGTGGATTCACATACAAAGTGGTTGGAAGTGTTTCGTATGTCACAGATCACCTCTCAAGCAACAATCACCAGGCTCAGGAGACTGTTTGCCTCTTACGGTCTCCCTGAACAAATTGTGACAGACAATGCGACGACATTCACATCAGACGAGTTCCAGACTTTTGCCAAGCAGAAAGGGATTCTGCACACCACAAGTGCACCTGGACATCCAGCAACAAATGGTCTGGCAGAGAGATATGTTCAGACGTTCAAGACAGGTATGAAAAAGCTTGCTTCACTGAACATTGAGGACAAGATCTCACTGTTCCTGCTACAATATCGGACTACGCCTAACTGCACTACTGGACAGTCCCCGGCTGATCTGTTTCTTCACAGACATATCCGGACAAGGTTGGATTTCCTAAAGCCTTGTACCAAGGAGACGGTACGCAAGAAACAGTATCAGCAAAAAGAACACCATGACCGCACTGCTGCAGACCGTTTCTTTCATGCGGACGACGCCGCTTATCTGCGCAGCACTGTGGCGGGGAGTCACAAGTGGATTCCAGGATTGATTGTGAGACAGACAGGCCCTGTTTCATATGAAGTCAGAGAGCGGGACTCCGACACAGTACACAGACGTCATGGAGACCAGCTGCGAGCTCGAGCTATTGCTCAACCTGATATTGATGTCACTGAATCACAGGCTGAACTGGGTGATGGTGAAGAATGCAGCAGTTCTCAGGAAGTTGTCGACGCTAACATGCAGACACCCGAGCTTCTGGAGCCCAAACCAGTGGTTCTGAGGCGCTCAAACCGAATGACTAAACCGCCAAAGCGATATATATGCCATAAGACTGTATACTCCTACAGCGGACTGTATCTTTAGCTTATACTTAGACAGACAACCTGAAAATACATACCTCATACATAAGGGAATGTCGGATGATGTAAAATATAGTGTTTAACTTAGGCCATATGTTATTGTTAAAAGTATCAGGAAACTGTTGTTCAGTTAAGAATGCTTAAGTTGTTGTTCTCAGTTAAAAGGGGGAATAATGTGGTGTATTGATCACATTACGTTACATGGTTGAAATGCTGAAGATGCAAGTCTAAGGCCATATCCACACTAGTCCAGTTTTGCTACGTTTACACTGAGCAGCCACACCACGCCGGAGTTTTGGAGCACCCTAAACGGAGGAACCTGAAAACTCCGCCGTGGTTGGAGGTATTTGAAAACTCCGGGGTTTTGGTTGAGTGTAGACGTCGGATACGGATGTCTGTTAGAAAAAATGAGCCCACACCCACTATCACGTGACCCGTACCCGGAAGAAAACAAACAGCCGGGCGACCAGCAGCGATTCATTTCAACATGGATAACGAATGGCAAGCCCTGCCTTGCTGTGTTGTCTGTACTAGCAGCTATTGTAGAGTTAAATGCGTAATTTTACAATGCTGCTATTGCCTACAGGCGGAGGAGGCGAGCTATTCTTCGAGCGATGAGCGACTATTCCCGAGTCCAGAGACGCTATCAGCCGTACATGGAGCGCCGGTTTTGTGCACGCTGTATTACCTGTTGCGTACTAGCAGCTGTTGTGCAGTAAAAAGTCTGCATTTATGTGGAGGAAGCAGCTGTTATTCTAGCGATTAGCGAGCTGCTTGACCATCGGCGATCAGCCCCCACGGAGCGGCTGTCTGAAGCTACAGTTAGCAATAAATGCTATTCAGAGCTACAGCTACAAACAGACAACACAGAGGAAACGAGTGAGAGACGAGTGAGAGACGAGTGATCGACGCTGATTCGTTTTACTTCTTCCGTTTGGTAGCCTTGAGAGACCTTAAGGTGCGTTCACACCAAACGCGTTGATTTTTTGACGCGCCGCAAAAACGCGTCCAACGCGCCGCCGGTCGTGTTCACACCAAACGCCGCAAAATCGCCGGAGAGGGGGCGTGGTTTATAGACCTGGATCCGTTCAACTGTCCGCCATTAACCATGGAAAAAATAACCTATATTTCTACGTGTTGTGGAAGTCACAGATATCCCGGGAAACTAAACGCCGTCATGTCTGGTTCATAATGTTGTTCAGAGGAGCTCCGTGGATTTTATCGAGCTGTATTCACTGTGTCTAGCAAGCCACCGGTCGCTGTTTACTACAGCTGTAGGAACACTAAATAAACTGATTCGGCTGTGATTCAACGGAAAATAAACCGACAAAAAGGGACTCTGAAATAACGACGTAATGATGCCGATTTGTACTTGTCTTCTCCGACAAAAAGGGACTCCGAAATAACTACGTAATGATCCCGATTTGTACTTGTCTTCTCCGACAAAAAGGGACTCCGAAATAACTACGTAATGATACCGATTTGTAGGCTACTTGTCTTCTCAATGGAGCTCTGATGGATCGGTGCTAGGCTATGCTAACATCGTAGCAGCTCCACCAGCACTCAATAACGTCACGTAGACGTAAATATGGCAGCGTCTATTCATTGTTTGTACCATATGGTTTACACACACACATGTATACACAGTTTGGTCCGGTCTCTATTGATATGAGGTATCGTAGAGCTCTGGGTGAACACAGACGGCTACAGTATTTATTTCCTGATTCAACAGCGGCAGGAAGTCAGTGATGACAGGGGGAGCAACTCAACGCTGATAGGCTATCGCGCCACAGCGTCACGCGATTATGTCGCAGAAGTTGAAAAATTTCAACTCACGCGTTGGCGATTTTGCGGTGCGGTTGACGCGGTACCGCGCCATCGCAAAATCGCGGCGGGCCAGTCTCATCGCGTCTGTGCATAGACTTTGTATGTAATCTCGACGCGCGTCAAAAAATCGACGCGTCCGGTGTGAACGCACCTTAAGTCTTTCTTTATGGAGCATGAAAATATGTACGAAGATATATTATATTCGCTAATGCTAATCGCGGTTAGCATTTCCCCATTGGCGGTAATGTTAAAATTAGCTTAGAAGCTAGCGAGTCGGAGAGAGAGAGCGAGAGAGAGAGAGACCCGCAAGTCTAAACTAAATCTGGTGACAGAAGGTTAACATATACCTTCGACAAGAGCACTGCAATGTCTGCTTTTGGCTGCGGTGCTGCGGTCTCTGTGTAGGTGCGACTGGTGTTGATGAGTAAGGACTACCTGAGGTTGAATGTGATGTCCAATGAGCTGGTGAAGAACAACGCTGAGTGCCTGCACATGGTCAGGGCAGTCATCGAAATCCTAAGTCCCATCATGAGGTTCAGACCCTCTGCGCATCTCAGCAACCCTCTCGCCCGCCCTCGCCTGGCAAACGGCCTCCTGTTGGCCATAGGGGGCTGGAGCGGCACCGATCCAACGAACAGCATCGAGTCGTACGACGTCAGCACCGACCTCTGGATGCAGGTGACAGACCAAGACGTGGGTCCTCGCGCCTACCACGGCACCGCCGTCCTCAACGGGAGCATCTACTGCGTCGGAAGCTTCAACAGGGTAGAGCATTTCAACAGCGTGCGCAGGTTCGACGTGAGCACTGCGCACCTGGCACGAGGGGCCACCCAGTGGACCACCGCCGATGCTACAGTGAGCATCGCTGTGCTGGGCGAGTGCATCTACGCCACGGGAGATTTTGACAGGTACTCGCGACTCAGCACCGCAGATCCAGCGCAGGATGGCTCTCTTCGCTCACATTGAGGTCGTCTCTACCGAGGATGTCGGCGAGTTGCTGCACGGAGAGCTGCGGGAACTCTTCGGACAAAACCACCTTCTCAAAGTGGTCAACGATGAAGTGGTAGGCCTTGAGCCGCAGCTCAGGGGACAAGCAGGTGTCGGTGACCTGAAAGATGCCGATGCAGTTCTCTGGGCAGAGCTGCTCGCCCAGGAAGTCGCAGCAAGTTTGCACAACGCCCATGACGTTGAGCTGATCGGCTGCCAGCAGCAGCTCCTGCACGTTTTCCTCCGTCACAGAGACCAAGCCGGTGTACGCGAACTCAATGATGAGCTGCATCATGTCCGGAGACAGGCCGGGTATGTGGAAGACCTTTTTGTCTGGAGGTGACCAGCGACTCCAGAGAGCCCTGCGGGTCAGAATAAACACACAGCAGAGGATTGGAAACAGACTTCAGATTTTCATTCTCATTGTCTCATTGATAACAATGATAACGTTTTCAAATAAGCATTCACAAAATCAACATATTACACCATTTTGCATCAAAGGGAAATTGTACAATTCGTAAATATATATATAGATATATATATATATATCAGAGCACTCACTGGAAGTACGTGCTGCATCTACACAGGAAGACCTTGTTGATCTCAAACTTTACGTCCTCGACTTTGATGACTGCGTCGCAAAGTTTTCCCTCCAGACGGGGAGAAATAAACAATGCGCTTGACATGTGTGAAGATTCGTTCCAGTAGCTCATCTTGATTTTCTGAGAGAGCTTTTAGGTCGATGACTTGTCTCAAGGGTCTCAACAGGTCTTTTGAGTCAAAAGAGAGACACTGACCACACATCATGACCAGGTGCAAGAATTCTCCAGGATAGGTCGAGGAAATGATATCACTGTTGAACCTCCAATTCAATCTGTAGACCATGTGATTGTCATACAAGCATAAAGTTATGCAGTATTTATTGCTGTAACTTAGTTTTCTTTTTGTGTTTTACATGTAGCCTACATCAATCTGACAGTGGTGTTTCACCAAAGTGGCAAAAACATGATAAATGTTGCTATGTTTTGCATATAATCCACACTGTAAACAGTGTCATTTTGCTTTTGACAGAAGCCGTTTCACTGAATGGTGCACATTATGTTTTACATAATATGTAAAACATAATACGTAAAACATAATATGTAAAACATAATGTAAAAAACATATGTAAAACATATTATGTTTTACATGTATTACAGATGTCCACCAGTAAAATAAGCAACTCAGTCATTTTACTGTTAGTTTAAACTCCTTGGTCACTTTGTTAGGTACTATATAATCTAATACAATCCACTACAACAGCTCAGATATGAATGTTTAGTTTTTGTAAAAACTTTCACAGAGGTGTTGATTCAACTATGTGTTTATTATTGACGTTGAAGTTTGCAGTGCTGTACATGCATGCATCTATGCATGAAGCCATTCATTCACACATCGATACACACTTACGGAGTCAAACACATATTCATATCCTTTAATCCAGACCTTATTTCACTTTAAATGAGAAGAACAGTTATTTATGTATTTCTATGTATTATTTATAATCCATCCAGTTGAATTTGAAAACTGAGTAATAATTTGTTAAAATATAATTGATGTGTACTTTATTTGATTTGACAGTTGTTGACTACACAGAGACGTTGTTACTACTACTAGGCTTGTTGAATATATTTATATATACATGGCAGTCAATAGCGCGAGCTAGACATTATTGTGATGTTTCGGACCTTTGCCCGAGGAGATTTTCTCGATCTGGACCTTTTGGAATTTTAGTTGAATACCCCTGGTTTATATGCACTGGTTGTCCAGGAGCTGGTAGTTCTGCTGACCCACAATCTCAGTGGGACAGCTTCTATAAATAAGTAGTCCTCCGGTCGACGCGCCGGTCTTCAGAAGTAGTCCTAATCTTCGTCACACCTGCCACGGCCCTGCCAAGCTATAAATACGGGGATCATAAGAGGATCCACCTGGTGACAGTGGGAAGGAGCCATGTTGGATAGTCATCCCGGCTCACAAGATGTAGCCAGGCCACAGATTTACAGTTCCCATGAACTAATACTCCAAGTGGCAACAACAGCAGTGGAAGGAGGACCTGTCTTCTTCTTAATTCTTCTTCACAATTGTCTTTTTTTTAATGAAATGGATGAGAAGTAAACTGAAGGAACACCTCAGGATTTGTTCCTTTTCTGTATTTCTGGGAAATCCTCAGATGAGAAGATAGAGAAGCTGCCTTTCTACTTGACGGTAAACTGTAATTTAATGTTTAAATGTCCTGGTGTCGTACACAGCTGTAATCTAATCGCATGTTAAATGTTTTGATGTAGTGTTAGCTGTAATTTAAAATAATCTTAATCAGGGTTGGGGCTTGTTTTGAAGGTTTGAAACGCAACTATCTTGAGTCATGATTTCTGGAAAGAAACATCGCTGTTGAGTTCTTCAAACTTATTTTTTCTATTTTGTTTTCTGTGGTCATCGGACGTATGGACGTATTAAAGCACGTATGGGTTCGTCCCCAACATATATAGAGGAGATGTTGACCCCCTATGAGACAGCTCACAGCCTTAGATCCTCAGGTTTTTTTTATTTATTTTTAAATGTTTTATTTCTTAGTTTATTTTTATCGTATCAACTGTCTCACTGAGCTTTCTGTTGTTGTTATTGTCTTGCTTTTGCTGCTTTGTCTGTCAAAGCACTTTGTAAACTCTGTTTTTAAAGGTGCTATATAAATAAAGCAATGGTACACATAAAAATGGCCGCCTCGCTGATCGTCCGTCTGCAGTGATTTGAAAGGGAATCCAACTCTTGATTTATGATCATGTGTCTGGTTATGTTTGGTAGGAAATATAATATCTGTTTTTTCCCCCAAGTCTCTGCTTTAAGTGGATGTAAATCTGCAACACAATGAGTTTCACTGTTTTTCAGCAGAATACTAACGTGTCTGTCTCGTCTCTTCCCACAGAGCCTCTGCTGGGTTTACTCGGTGCTGATGTTTCACCACTTTTAATAAGGTTCAAGGAAACCTGGAAACCCCATAGACTGAACCGCCTGAATCTGTTCATATTGGAGCCGTACAAATCAACACATCGGACATGTTGATATGTGTGAGTTCCACGCAGCTCATCACAACACCCGACTCCGTTTCCCACGTTGAAAGGACTTCAGTTCTTCCCCAGTAAACAGGACTCATTCTTACCAAACAGCAAATGGAGCCCTACTGCTGTATCAAGTGTGGAGCCACTTGAAGGCCTCGCTGAGACCCCCAATCGGTCAGGGCTGTCGTGAGTGGATTGATGTTTCTATGTAGCGTGTGTGCGAGTGCAGTGCAGCCTTGGATCCGGCGTGGAACCCCCACGGTCCGCCCGGGCGCCCAGCCTTCGGGCCGGAGACGCTCCAAACGAGCAACTACTCTCTGGTGTTGCTGATTCAGCTCAGCCTGCTCTCCTTCGACCTGTTCGTCAACTCCTTCAGCGAGCTGCTGAGGCACGAACCGGCCGTCCAGCTGGTACTTTTCATGTAAGTTCCTCACTGTTTTCATCAGCCAAACATAGTCTCTGGCTCCAGTGAGTTTGAGCTGCTGGAATGATTTGAATCAGCGTTGTACAAAGACAGTATTCTTTCTGTTCCTGTCCCTTTTCTTTCTGCTGGTCTCACATCCTGCTTCTCGCTTGTCTTTTCTTTTCTTTCCTGTATGCTCTTCCTCAACAGAATCCAGGACATTGGCATCCTGTTCAACCTGATCATCATTCTGTTGATGCTGTTCAACACCTACGTGTTCCAGATCGGCCTGGTCGCCATATTGCTGGAGCGGTTTAGAGCTGCGCTCATCCTCTCTGCTCTCTATCTGACCCTCAGTATCATACTCCACTCCTGGCTTATGGTACGAGCTGTTTGTGCACAAATGTGCAGGAGGAGGTTAAATGATAGCTGTAGATTTAAAGTGGCAGCACAAATAGGGATCCGATCAGACCACATACCGAGATGGCCAGAGTTCGGATCTCAGTGAGATGTGGACAGAATGTGGGCACAATTGATCAAACATAGGTCTCGAGCCGAACTACTCAGCATGCCAGGAACATATTTAGTTTGTCCCAAATACATAGCATGCCAAATGCAGTATGTCAAAAGGAAGTTGTACTACATCCGGTCACATTTTACAGTATGCAAGCCAGCATGCCTTTCTGGCTATTCTGACCCACAATGCTCTGCGAGTCTAAATGGGCAAGAGGGTCTCAGTTGCACAGTACGTACTTTGTAAAGGCAGCTGCAGTACTCGAAGTAAAGAGCAAAAGTGTGTCATTTGGAAAGCAGTGCAGCTGTCCGAGTCCTGTTTCGTTAACTGCTGATTAAAACACACCATTTTCCGATTTTGCTGCTTCAAAAAAAAAAAAGCTTTTCAATTACAAAAGAATTTCAATTAAATATTAAAATAAATGCGTTTATCACCAAATTAGGTGGAGCTTTGTTGGTGGCTATTCTGCAATAAAACAAGTCTACGAATACAGAAGGGAGGAAGAGAAAGCAGACAAAACAACGGGGCACTTTTATGGTGAAGAATTTTTAGGAAATGATGTTTATCCACCGTTTTATAGCCGCTCTTTTGACCATGTATATATCCATCTATATATAGATATATATAATATAACAACCAGACAGGTTGTATTGAAGTGTCAAGAATGGATTTCATATAATAGTAATAAACAAAGTAACATTCGTAAGGGCTTTGAGGGGGAAAAATCCTAACATTTCATGAAATTCTAAATAAATGTGCACACAGTGAAATGTTTGATTTGCCATTTCTAGCAATGACAGAAAAATCAGTTTAATATCAGTGAGTAAATTGGAATTTGTAGTCTTTTGCCTCCATTTATAAAATCTTTTTCATGAAAAGATGCAACATCAAAATGTTTTCTGTATAATCTTTCCAGAATCTACGTTGGCTGAATGCCAACAGCTTTATTTGGACAGACGGCCTTCAGGTGCTGTTTGTGTTCCAAAGAGTCGGTGAGATGAACATTTTACTATTTAAATCATTTTTAAAGCCGACCGAATGCAATTTATTTTGAGTGTCTACTGCTGTCGACAGAGCTTTGTTTAAGGATGTCAAAGAATCTGTCTTTTTCAGAACAAAGAGGGTCATCGCTGTATAATCTTAAATGAAACAAGAGAAGCGGTACTATTGACATCCATTATATTTTAGATTTGACACATGCTCAGTTTACAGGAGTTATTTGTTGAGTGAGACATGACTCATCAAAGTGCAGCAGAGAAGACGTGTTTTTGTAGTTTAACCCCGGAAGTTAGCGTCTCACTGGTTCCCTCGACAAAATGGTTACTGCAGAGAATAAGCGCGAACAAACGTTTATGATACTTACACATTTTGTTCAGCGAGATAATCTTCACAGTTTAAAACCACTTTTATGATATTTGAAACGAACTACACAACGGTCACATGACCGGCGGACTATAGACGTGATGACGTTTTGTAGCCACTTGTTAGCAACCGCCTTTTTTTAAGACACATTCAAGCTTCAAAATTCCTGAGAGGGGTATTTACTGATGTTTCTTTAATGTCGTAGAACAAAACGTTAAAATCTGTTAAGCTTCTGTTCACCACAGATCTTATTTCAGGCATCGAACCAAAAACACATTCAAAATAAAACATTGAGCAGAAGTACAAAGACGCTGACTCGTTTCAACATGGAGCGTTTTCCTCTCAAAGCAGGAATCTTCACAAGAGTGAATCCTTGTTTGAGTGACACTATTCGAGCATGAAGTTGTGTTTCTGTGACCTGCTCTCAGACCTCTGAACCGCTGAATTTCAGTGTGATTATCACAGAAGAGGGTCACTGACAGACAGCTTAGAGTGAGTTAGTCTCTCCTCTCGAGCAGCGCGCTCACATCCCCACGCGGGTGTGATTTTCATACACGTATAAGCTCATAAGTGGATAACAGGATTTATTGTCGAGCTGTTCTTCTCTGATCCCGTATTAAGTTTGAGACCGTTTTATTTGTCTCTCTGTGTTGTCTGCTACTTAAGACCCACCCAGACGGTGATTCACTGTTGCATCACATCTCTTTCATTATGAACCTTCCTGAAGAAGACGCAGTATGAACTCTCTCAAGTAACCTCCATCTTTGTCCAAAGCCAGAACACCGGAGCCACTCTCTTGGAAATGAATGATGAACTATACAAACTAGAAAAGGGACACTAATATGTGTGTTTCTGTAACATGGTTCAGTGCGATGGGCTCTTCTAACTGAAGCAAGTTGATTTTCTTGACAATACTGAAGGTTGATGACATGAATTCTGAAAGAACATGACGAGAGTTTGCAGAAATACAAGTAATGCACGATTAGTTCTTCATTTCCCCACTGAACAACTAAATTGGGTTATTAGAGATGCAAGCGAAATGATACCCTTCATTTGTCTTCGCATTAGTTGTGCTGCTGACTGCGTATTGAAAGCACCGTCCTCCATTTGTTTCAATGTATTCTGAAGGCAGATATGTCAGCACCTGTAATAAACTAACATCACTCAGAGCATCTGGGAACGGACTGAAAGGGTAGAAACAAGAGGATTATTTTGTATTATTTTATGTATTTTTGTGTGATAAAAACCTCCTCACGCATGTTTCTGTCCACAGCCTCTGTGTTGTACTACTACTTGTACAAGAGGACATCAGAGTATCTGGGTGACCCTCGCCTCTATGAGGATTCGCTGTGGATGCGGGAACTGTTCGCTCGGGTCAGACAGTGAGCTCACTGCACAAGTAACCCAATAAAAAGGTCCCATATGGAGAGCAAAGGTGTTTCAATGAAGTGTGCATTTGGGGAAAAGATGGCCTCTTTAATACAGTGTATTTAAATGTGTTTGAAGTGCATTTGCAAGACGATACCAATAGCATTTTGGGAACACACGTTTGAAAAAAGAAATACAATCAGGCTTGAAATGCATTACTGTAAAACATGCATTACAAATAGATTTGACAGGATTTGAAAACCAGAAACATTTCCCACAGAACATTTCCCTCCAAAGCAGGAAGGATTGTGCCAAAATCTGCTGAGACGTTTTAGAACAACAAGGTCTCATCAGGTAAGAATTACATGAAAAGAACAATTTAAAATATTCTGTGATAGCCGTCACCACATGCCGTTTGTCTTTTCTTTTCTTAATGCTGTATACTTTTTAACAGACAATATTACAGTTGTTTTATACACATTTGAGACGATTTGTGTTGCTTTGAGTTTGTTTGTAACCCAAGAAGTGTTAAATACCTAAAGTACAATAAAAACCTCTTCTGGAGCGTGTGTGCTTCGTATGAAATGAAGTTTATGAGGTTGTTTCTAAGCAGGACATGAGCTGAGTGAAGAGGAGCTGATGCTTCAGCTCACCGAACTCTTTGAGGAGTGACTCCTTCTGCAGGTTGAACTGCATGCCAACAAATGAGAAAAGGTTTTCATGAGATGAGTTTCTTCATGTGAAATGACTACGAAATGCTGCAGGAAAAAATCATGTATTTTACTAACTCAAGGAGAAACAATTACAGGTTTATTTGTTCACTAAAAAAACATACAAATTTGAGATTTCTCAGCATCATCAACAATTAACAACATATTCAAAAACTGATCCCAGCTCTACTTTAAACAGCGGATAAAAACACCAGACAAACTCACCCTTGTTGCGTATTTATAGAACTGCTCAGCTTCCTCTCGTTTGCCCGACTGAAAACAAAAGGTTGATTGCATGGTTGAACATATACTATGTGAGATTCTGTTATGTCGTGCTACTACAGCTACTGGCTGATAGCCGGTTGTTTGGGAACAGGGACGTTAATACATCCACAGGCTTGACAGCATACAGCCCATGGATGTATTATAAGGTAATAAAAGCGATGAATTACAGCCAATACAAACATTACTACAGAAGCACAGCGCTAGAAAGAAGCCAGCAGGACCGGATGCATCACATAAGAGTACAGAGCAGCAGAATCCATTGGGTCTGATGCTCGCTCTTTATGCAGAGGAAAATAACTCTGGATTCTTTTAGCACAGTTACCTAAATGAGGAATATTTACGTGTTCGTACAGCAGCGCCATCTAGTGGCGGTTGTCAAAAATGCACTCTTCGGTTACGCTGAACTTGCTTTTCGTCCTCGCATGAAGTTGAGTCTCCGCAAACAATATGACTAGGTCATGTGACCCGTGAGCAAAGGATGCTGGGATACTAAGAACATCAGGATTCACCAGCTGTGCCCCCCCCCCCCCACCCCGTGTTTGGGTAAAGAAAAGCTACATGTCTTTGGGACATTTCTTAGGGATTCTTGTAGCGTCGGCCCATTGTGTCCCACTCTGTCTTGAAATACAGATTTCAAGGGAGGCCGAGCTTGAACTGGGGCACAGCTCGTGTGTTTTTTCAGGTCATCACTCACCCTGAGGCAGATCAGAGACAGGTAAGCCCACACCTCTGCGTTCTGGCAGTTCAGATGGTTGGCCTCAGTCAAAGCCTCCTCAGCGACACACAGCTCCTCCAGCTACAAACACACACAAGCACAAGCGGGGCTCACCTCCTCCCAGAGGAAAAGAACACAACTCCACAGCTGCAGGAACTACACGGTATACGCTCGGGTAACCGGAGCTTTGTTCACAGCAGAATGAGGACAGTATGAAACCTGACAGTGCTGCTGTGTGGACAGGATTGTTGTGTGAAATCACTGAGCCCAGCGGTGTCGATGAAGAAATCACCCGTTAAACACCGTAACGCCACAAGACACAACGCTTGAATGAGACCGCTTTGTATCCTTTCAAAACCAGAATTCAATTGCGTCTAAATATGTGGAGATGGGATTTTACTCGGTAGCAGGCGGTGCCCAGGCCCAGCCAGGTCAGGCAGGAGGCAGACTCCTCACAAGCCCGCAGGTACACACCTTTGGCTTGGTCAAACTGAAAGACAAGAGATTAATTACACTGTAGTGAGTCGCTTGATACAAGAGGTTTTACAGTGACATAAAACAACTTAAATGGGAATTCTGTGATTTGTGCCCTATGACACACCCACTTGGTTGTACACATTTAAAGCTTTATCATAATTGTGCTGCAAATTTAAACTTGTCCAGGAAGACATTCTAGAAAACCTTACTATGACTACAATACTTTGTAATAGCAGTTTGTAGTTCCTCCTAGACGTGGCAGATTCATCAGAGACAGCACACACGAGTGAACTATCTGAGTGATCAGAGGGAGCTGAGGCTGACCTTCTCCTGCTGGAGGTAGATGGATCCCAGGCGGAGGAGGACCAGGTGGGGGTCTGACGGAGGCTGCGGGAAGTTCAGGCTTCGCTTGTAGCTCTCCATCGCATCAGTGAACGCCCCCCGCAGGAAGTGACCGTGGCCGTTCAGCGCCCACGCATCTCTGTGAAACAGCACATCCTCGAGGCCGGCGGCGGCACCGCAGTAGTCAGCTCTGAGCAGCTGCAACTGGGCCAGGAGGAGAGGGTAGGAGGCGCTGGGACCACCGTCCGACAGCAGCTCCAGGGACAGAGCTCGCTCCGCCATCTGACGACAGTGACTGCCGGTGACTGTTTGCAACCACAACATGGACCTTTTGCTGTTTCATTGTCTCGATATCGAGTACCGATCTGATACCGGTGTTGAATTCATAAACATAAATAAAATGTATTGAATTGTTATTTATTATTAAAATAATAAATCGTACACCAGCAACTTGGTGACAAATCTTCTACATTTACAGGAATCACAATTTGAGTGTAAACAGGAATCAGAATTCCAGTTCATAATGTTTAATTGTTCAAACATATAATTTGTATTTGTGTCAGTATCGGCCCGATATCTGAGAGTCCCTAACTTTTATGGAAACTTTACTGCTGACAATTGTTTGTTTTAGCATGCCAATATAAATTAAATATAAATGCGTAATCTAAAAACAATTGCAGATTGTCCGTGTTCATATTTTTTCCATAATGTGTTTTGACTTTCTGAAAACCGATTTCCACAATTTATGACCTTTCCACGGCTAACTGTCATATTCCAGATGTTGGAGCATCAACAGTGGTCATAAATAACTTCTGCTCCATAACTCACTAAACTAAAGGGTCACAAAAAACAAAAAACACATCGTCGCTTTCATTCATATTTGATCTCGTGTGTGTGTGTGTGTGTGTGTGTGTGTGTGTGTTTTACCTGCAGAGCACAGTTCTGCAGCAGGAACTGAACAGTCGTCGTGTAAATGGTGGAGGAGAGTTTAGCTGGAGCTGATCTGGAGCCGACACGCTGCACTAGAGAGTCTCTCTGCACCTTTGAGTCCTGGTTCTGGTCCTGGTTCTGGTCCTGGTCTCCACACTTTGGGTCTGAGAGAAAACGACGGTAACGTTGTCAGGTAGCGAGCATCGCAGACAGAAGAGATTCTTTTTAGGTGGTTCTTACCAACAGACTGCATCTAAACTGTGTATAAATTAGCTTGAGCTTCTCAATGCATGCGACACCTTTATATAAATCAACATGCTTCATCAACATTTGAGGTTTTCTGTCCTGATAGATTAAATCAAGTGCACAAGAATAAAACTACAATCCATTACTATTTGAGAAGTTGTCCAACATGCACCATTTCCTGTTATTTGAGATTTCATAGCAAATGTTACAAATAAAAGGTATTTTGGATGTGATTATTAACAGATCTCAGTGTGTTTCGTCATGTATTCTCTGTGGCGTTGAAGACTCATGACGAGATCCATTAGAACAGGAGAGGCCTCTAGTGTTTCTGTTTAAAGTGTTAACCGGCTGCCTGCCTGGTTTCCCTCCACGTGACGAGAGAAAACCAACACATGACGACATTCAGAAGATAATAATCCCACTGCAGCTCACCTTTCTTATCGGTGGGAGACTGACATGCAGCCGTGTCTATCTCCTCATCCTCTCGCTGCTCTTTCTCCTCCCCCTCGTCTTTCTCCCTGTCCGTCGTCTCCTCCTCCTCCTCCTTCTCCTCCTCCCCCTCGTCTTTCTCCTCCTCCCCCTCGTCTTTCTCCCTGTCCGTCATCTCCTCTTCCTCCCCCTCGTCTTTCTCCTCCTCTCCCTCGTCTTCCTCCCTGTCCGTCATCTCCTCCTCCCTCTTCTTTCCTTCGTTTGCCCTCAGCTGCCTTCTGGCCTCCAGGAAAGCCCTCTCAGCCAGGATGGAGTCGCTCTGCATCTCATGGAGCAAACCTGGACAGCAGAGCCAGAAACGTGAAATGAGAAATGAGTGCAATTCCCAGCATGCATCTGTCTTAACCACTCACAGTCGTTTAGGGTCAGAGATTGTGACGGCTGAAATGAATGTTTTTCAACCAAAGTTTCTAAAAGTTCATTTTTGTGCTCATTACTTTTGAATATTTACCATTTTTGTGTATTTGCATCCGGTTTTTTTTTAAGCATTTTTAAACTGCACTAAAACCAGACTAAAGAATTTAAAGTTATGAGCTTTTAAAGACAGTTAACCTACCTAAGGAAGTGAGACTCTGGGGCTCATTACTGCTGTTAAATAAAAAATAAAAGAAACTAGAGATCATCTTGTGATGGGATCACACCGGCCAACTCAACAATATTCAGCACACTTAGACCTGTGCATCATCTCATCAATACCCGTCAGATTGACCAAGTCAATTAAGATATTAGTTGTCTCAAACTTTGTAAAAATGTTTCCACCCTACTTCCGGTGCCGTTGCTCGACAAACGGCAATTTTGATCTCAACTACACATCTGCAAAGTTTTGAAACTGCGTGTTGCACGGCTGTGACGCTATCGCAGTGACAAAATCTGTCCACAGAAGAAAACAATGCCAGCCACACACTCACAAATACACAAAGACATCTCAAGTGTCTCGTGCAGCTGAAGCCTCACAGGAGCCTCCATCATACTGTGGGTAGACAACCCTGACTGGGTAATATCTGATCGTTGGCAAAAAGAGTGACGGCAGCAGCAGTCTGTCCAGTACGTGTTCTTTGTTAGCAGCAGCTTCACAGGTTAAAGAGCAGTGAGTAGGACTACATCTCACCCAGCAGCGTCCAGGCCACCACACTGGGCGGGTCGATGCTGGTGGCCCTCTCCAGGAAGGTCTGGGCCTCCTTGTGACGCTCAAACATCGCTGCCAAGACCCCGCACATCATCAGGCTGGAGAAACAAGAGAACACAGACACACAGGTCTCTACTTACCAGTTTTAAACCTTTAACGATGTTGCTGTGTGGCTTAGCGCTGATTGGGAGCAGAGAACTGGAACTATGTTTGTGGTGTCCTGTTACACAACGCCAATAGACACCCGACAACTGTTCTATTCTCATTGATATACAGTACACAGACTCAGGATCTCTGTGTTGAGCTCATGGCTGTATATATATATATATATATTAATATTTTAAGTCTAACCTGGGCTGGTGTGCCTGCTGGACGGACACGGCGTTATGGAAACACTCTTTGGCCTTCATGTAGTCTCCGGTCAGCATGTAAAAGCTTCCCCACTCAAACCTGTGGGAGGGCTCATTCGGGTGCCTCACCACCAACTGCAGGGAAACAGAAAACAAAGATTCAGTGGCAAGTTTAGTTATTTTACCAGCCATTATCTTTTCTAGTCATTATCTGCATCGAGATTATTATTAATCGCTGCATGTGACTTGTGGTCACTTAGGACAAGAAACAAACACCCAAAAACACTGATATGCTCCAAGGACTACAGACAAACAGAAGCCAGTGTGGACGTGTGTGACAACTAATTCATTTAGAGGCCTGAAAACAGTGTGAATAGACGAGAGGCGAGTATGCCTTTTAGTGCTATTGTACCTCTTGGTAGTACTGAACAGCCTGCTGATAATCCCCAGTGAGCTGAGCCTCTCGGGCAAAATGTCTGAGCTGAGAAGAACTCAGCTGGATCTCATCCGGGGAGCCATCATCAACGACGTCATCTGAATAAATCTGGTGAGGAGAGGATGAAAATGAACATAAATATATACACACACACAGTAGAAACACATACACTTTAAATGTGTGTGTGTGTGTGTGTGTGTGTGTGTGTGTGTGTGTGTGTGTGTGTGACCTTGTTGAGAGCTATGTGCATCTCGTCCACCAGGTAGACATAGAGCTGGCTGACAAAAAGTTTTAGCTCCTGAGGGTCAGTGAATGACTCAGTTCGCTGCATCTTGTCGCGTACGATCCTCACCACTGCATGCTACACACACACACACACACACACACACACACACGTGGTCAAATAGTTACAGAAGAGCCACCCCCTCAGTAAAAAACAAACCTGATACAGATCCACTCAGGGTTTCTGTGAGAATGTATGTTCTGACCTTCATCTGTTCCTTGAAGGCGAGATATCTCCCAGAGTCATTGAGCGATCCCATCATCTGAACATTCATTTGCTCCCGACTGCAGTTTCCCAGCGGCTTGCATCTGGCTCCGAGCAATTCCCCGTACTGGTGCGAAACATTGGTCACCACGTTGCCCACCTGTCTGTGGAAGTCCAGCACTGCCTGCAGGAAAACACACCGGTGGAGAGAATCCAGCAAGGAAGCAAACTCTCCGCTGGTGTGTGTGTGTCTGTGTCTGTGTGTGTGTGTGTGTGTGTTTTACTCTTTCTGCTCTGCCGGGTCCCGCTGGAAGTGGAGTTCTGGGTGGGATCAACGCCTTCACCCTGCAGGAAATAGAGACACATCTCAGCACATACTCAGCCGTTCGTGCAACGACCAAATGTAACAGACCAGAGTTCATAAAAACGGTCCCTTAAAATGAGCGTGATTCATTACAGAGTAACCAATAGAACCAGGTCAAACCTAGTGACCACGGGACACTTTGAGGATTTAACACATTACCTTCTGGACAGTTCCTCTGGAGATGGTTTGGGTACCAGCGGTTTCTCCAAGGCTATCTCAATGATAATATAAGTTCTGGCCGCCTCATAAATCTGCAATAAACAGGAATTAGGTGTTAATATGCTATTAGACTGTAACTACAACCACAGTTTCCAGTAAATGATGGTGTAATACTGAACAGAGTTGTGTTGTTGTTCTGTAAAAACTTACACTGTCCTTCATATTGACGTGCGGCTCACTCTCGGCCACCACGCCGGCGGGAGTCATTCTGCACTGACTCGCAGGTTGCTGCCATAATGGAAACAGGTAACATTAGGGTCCCACCTTCACAAGCACAACCTGGATGTAAAGTTTAAAGGTGCTCTATACGATGTTCAGCAAACAACTATCATCTAGATGCAGTGGAGTCACTCTCCCTCTCTGTGTGCTGTTAGCAGAGCTTCACCTCGCTGTGTTGACAGAGCCGGGCCGGCTCTGCACTGCTCTCACTAGCACCCACCCTCTGGTTAACCCCTCAGGTAAACACTGTTAGCTCTGTTAGCACTTATGCCATTGTTTGCACTGTTAGCACCGTTAGCTGCTAGCCGCTGTCTCAGCCTTCACCATGTTGAGAGCCGGTAGAAATGCTCCCAATCTCGTATCCAGCACCTTTAGATACTTTCAGGGGTGGTCAAGCAAACTAAAAAACTAGCTGCTTTTGTTTTGCTCAAGTTGGAGACCTTTCAAACCGTTTAAGGACCTATTTTATGTCTCCATACTCCTGAAAATTCTCTAAACTAAAAGTTCCTGTTTAAAATCCTGACCTTTTTGCCTGGCTCCTTCAATCTCCCTCCATCCAGTTTCTTCCGTGCCTTCGCCTTGTAAGAGCCTGCAGCTGAGCCAGCACAAGCGTTGGCCTCGTTGGCTGCAGCCTTGGCCTGCTCCTTCAACACACTGACGCTCTGCTTGGCCTGGAAAAGATCAATGAGAAACAACTTATTGATGTACTGGGCACGCAGGGGTGGAGCTGATATTGATCATTTCATCAGACTCTAGAAAGCCAACAAACGTATTTCCAGAAAGTGTTCCTCTAAAAAATAAGATGGAATTCCAGTCGTGTAAGTCCAGTAAATCCAGACCCTGATTGAGAACTATGAATAAATGAACAAAAATCGAAAGCTAATGAGGATGTACGTGTATGTTTGTGCCACCTTTTTCAGCAACTCAGCCTCGGAGAAGGGCTGAATGCTGTATGCTCCTCGGATGCGGCGGAC
This sequence comes from Ophthalmolycus amberensis, assembly GCA_024529925.1. Classification (NCBI taxonomy): domain Eukaryota; kingdom Metazoa; phylum Chordata; class Actinopteri; order Perciformes; family Zoarcidae; genus Ophthalmolycus; species Ophthalmolycus amberensis. The sequence continues at coordinate 73,811 of JAFEUB010000857.1, read as the reverse complement.
TCCAGGATACAGCAGCCGCCCCATGTCCACAAACGCCACACCATGGAAGGGGATCTCTGGGTTCCCCTCATCTAGCTACACACACACACACACACACACACACACACACACACACACACACACACACACACACACACGTGACTAGATGACACATTGCTTGGTCTGTCATTGATCAATGCTTCAGGTTTTTTTAAACTCAGAAAACATCTTTAGTGCTCACAAAATGTTTCACATTAGCCTATTTTGCCTGAAACGAATATGAATGTTATCCCACACTTTTCTTATATTTGGTTCAGGCTAGAGAGCCAACACTGCAGGGGACATATACCGGTAGTACAGAGAGAGAGAGGGACTGATTCTGAAACTATCTTTCGATAACAAAGCTGTCTCACCATCTTTACTGCCTTTGTCGACCTCATTATCTCCACCGGCCACAGTCTGCTCTCAGTGATCTTCTGCTGCAGCCTGAACATTGAAGCACATATTTTCAAATATTTTTTCTGTATCTGTATTTCTCATTCCGTGTTTTATAAGGGTGTTACTTCAAGATCAGGTGAATTCTGTCACTTCCTCATTTCATTTCCATTTGGCCTTTAAACGCAATGAATGGGGGAACCAGGTTTTACAGTACACTCTGCTATGCTCCTTAAATGTGATTATTTTGAAGAAAGCCCGGAGATAGCCCCAAAAAAACTGATGATTGACTTTCCCTTTCTAGAATAATCTCTTAAAAGTCATGACCAACAGGTGTGATGGTGAGATAGGAGGAGGAGGAGGAGGAGGAGGAGGAGTGTGTGTAGCAGACCTGGTGGTTCCTCCTGCATCCAGGAAGCAGCGCATCTCTGTGTCCCAGCTCACCCTGTTCTTCCTGGTCTCCGCCTCTTTGCGAAACTCCCGGTCCTGTAGGAACATTTCGACGTTCAGCCCTGTAACTCTGTGTGTGAGTTAATGTAAAGGGAAAATTCTGCACCTCTTATGTGTGTGTCCAATCAGTGTTGATTGGTAAATGTGGTCGACTGAAGCAATTAGCTCCTCGGTGCATTCTACATTGACCGAGAAAGACGAGTTTGAATTTAGTTTAAGTTCAGCTGTGGGGATTTCATGTGAATGTACAGTCGAGTTTGCAAATAAATGCTGCGGCTCCTCGAGACCAACAGAAGTCTCCCGTTGGACTGAAGCGTGCAATGCATCCTGGGACATGTAGGCAATACTGGCAAGGGCTGTGCAAGCAGGAGCAATCAGCTTTCTGGGTCAATATAGCTGACACTGAGAAATGCATTACTTTAATTGACAACATTTATGATCAACACGGATTGGAAATCCACATAAAAGGTCCATTTTATAATTTTAGATATTCTACAGTATTACATAATGCTATTATGAATATTTACTTTTCCTACTTTTAATATTGTTAACACATTTAAACTTCTTTAGTCACTATCTATGCTTGTCAAATGACTGTCCTTAAAGTCTGTCCGTATCTATTAAATGAACGACATTCATGTGACATCCTTCACTTTCACACTGTTCTATTTAAGACAGTTGTTGACAACATCTGTCAACGTACCGAGGCCTTCCAGCTGAAGCAATTAGCAGCAGTTGCAGGCCACATGTGCGGTTACCTGTAAGCCAGTCAGCTCGCCGTCCTCCTGCTCCACGGGCTCTTCCTGGAGGAAGGCAGCGGGCAGGAAGAGGTTCCCCGGGACCAGCAGGGCCTGATGGGGCCACTTCCTCTGTCGGCCATCTTGCTCCCTCTGCCCGCCTGCCTTCAGCTTCCCCTCACAGAACAGCAGCACCTGGTCTTTCTGGGTGTCGGAGGAATCGAACAGCCACACAGTGTTAGAATGTTTCCCTCTGGAGAGATTCAGACGATGTTCAGATCATGACGTGCTTAAATGTCCCGACATGTTTGTGTTTGTTGGCGGGCTTTAAACAGTACAAAGTAAATATTACACTCACCTGTGCAGTAAGCGGGACTTCCAGGGCAGCAGCGTATTTGCAATGAGTGGAGGCGGAGCCGGACTGCAACGTCCATGACTCGGGGACGGAGAACGCGGTCTCCACTGTAACCTTCAGCAGGTTGGAGGCTGATAGTTCAGCCTCGGACAGCACTGGAATCGACACGCTGACACACACATCCAGGGTGGACTGCTGGGGGGTCACAACCTGAGGAACATTCACGTTTTATTGATTAACTGTTTAATGACACTGTCTCGAAATGCCATTCAATTTGTTAAATGATGTGAAGTGTAAAGTGACAGAGGTTCACTGTCCAGAAGCTACTAAGTGCATTTCCAAACCCTGGAGGGAAAATATTCAGCCCTTTGGATTTTTGTGGCCTAAAAACAGGCCATGTTTAAAGATTCTCTCATCTAGTCCGAGCGCAATAAATCACAGACTGTACAGACAGTGGTGAAACGTTTGGCAGGGACATCTAAGAAAGACCACGACAAGTTTTCAGTTCAGCACAGCCTTGTTGAAAAAAATCGAATGCCCGCCTTAAACACTAGGTGCAATAAAAGTCTTAAAACATATTTTGTTTCCAAAGTGGCCTCTTTATCATGTTCCATTTTCTGGTCCACAAGAAATGAAGTGTGAAATATGTTGGATTACAATGATTCTCGTCTTTTTTTGAACTATTTCTCTTGGTACTTATCTGCCAGATGTCCATATGGATACCTACACTGCAGCCCACTGTGAGCAGGTGTGATTAGAGACCGTGACGGAGCAACGCCACGAGACCTTTTCCATGTGACAGGAAAAGGTGTCACTTGGTGACATGTTGGAGGTTTTGAGATCCACCCAAACTTTAACTGTACAAGCTCTGGTGAGTTGATGGGCTTACCTCCCTTGTCCACTTTGAAAGGACTTGGCTGGCCAACTGCTTAGTTCTGGCTCTAACTGCTGTATCGACATTCGAGCTGCTCTGTGAGTGTAGAACATTCACTGATTACAGAAATCTGGGAGGAACAACTTCCATCTGTTTCAGATCCAATCCACTCGCTCTCTGGGTGAACCAGTGGTGGGTGATAATCTTATCTCGTGGATGTAAATGGGACTTTTCTACGAAATAAATCATACTGTGACCTTTCTGTTGTCTATAGTAGCCGTGACACTGCCCTTAATAATGAGTGAGGGTATTATTGTCCAGTCATTAACCAACCAACCTTGCAGAAGAAGTCCAGGGAGGACTCTGTGGCTGAGGAGGCCGTCCCTGGATTCAGTGGGACTGTGGACGAGAAGCTGCACCGACCTGAAGACGGAAGAGAAAATCTCTCTGACCTCCACGTAAAAGAAACGGACATTTAAGGGAGATACAGCGGCGTGTTTTCAATCTAGACACATCCAGCTGTACCTTGTAGCAGCGGCAGCAGGTCGACCACAGCCTGGCCCAGCATCGCTGTCTTCGCCTCAACTGTCTTCGCCTCAGATTTCTTCGCCTCAGATTTCTTCGCCTCAGCTTTCTTCGCCTCAACTTTCTTCTCATTGGGCAGGAACTCCATCACCGTCACTGACCACAACAAAACCAACTTTCATCAAACAGAGCTGTGAAAACTGAGGGCTGTCAATGCAGGATATCTGATCAGGGGGGAAATGACAAACCTACTAATTATGCTAAAGTAATATCGCCATCATCAGACAACCAAATTGCAGCAAAAGTTAAATCTGGACATTTTAGATGTTGAAGGCTATTTAAGCCGGTTCTTCTGAAACGCAACGGCAACAATAAATGAAAGTAGTTAGCCAGTGTGACAATAACTTACAATAAAGCCACACGTTAAGGTTTTCTAATCTGTTTTGTCTGTAGGTTATCAGTGAGCAATGAAAGTGTTACATACTGTTAATATGAAGTTACTAAGTTGGAAGGCCATCTGTCTGTTGTCACCTGTCTGTCTGTCTGTTGTCACCTGTCTGTCTGTCTGGAAATTGCCGGTCGACCCTCATCTACCTGCATGTCTTCTATTATTGTTTAGCTGTGTCTGACTGACTTATATATTTCACATACTCTGCATGCTTTTATGTTTTGTGCCTCTGACATGGATGTTCTTTAGTGTCTAACAATGCAGCATAATATTGTCTTTAGTCCATGTTTTTATCTAACATATCCCTCATTTTATTTGCTTTGTGTGTGTTGAATTTGAGAGCCTCTGTGTTGTCAAACGACAATTGACAAAAGTTGAAAGAAGAGATGGAGAGAAAGGTTTACACATGTCCGTGTCAGGCTGGTTATCTCCAGTGTGAGATATCAGGACACACGGAGCAACATGTACAGACCCAGCTTACATATGATGGGTTTGTGGGCCATGTCACTGAGGGCCTGGGCGGTACTGGGGCAGTGGAAGCTGCAGGTGAAGTCGTAGTCCACGCGCTGCTCCGCTGGGTCCAGCTGCTTCTTCTCCGACTCTCCCAGCACATGTTTATCCACTTCAACCTGCACACAACTCTGGAGGCCGCCCGTCTTTCCACCTTGCTGAAAAGAGAGGAAACAGAATTATGTAATTAACATCCGGTGGATCCTAAAGTCCTGACCCGATGTTTGTATTAAACTACACGTTTACAACGTTTAACGAGCGTACCAGGTTATTTCCACGGACGACGGTTATGTTGATAGTGTTATGGTTTGTTTCTGCGGTATTCTCAGCAGCCTCCATTGTGTTTAACGTCAGACTAATGGTAAACTAATATTAAAGTTAGCGAGCCACCGGTTTGAGGCTCGGTTATACGTCTTCGAGTCCCGTTTCCATGAAAACGACGCTACACATGGTGGTGCGTTCAGGTGGAATCAGATATTTCCCAACGGACTGACAGAACAGCAATCCACAGTCCACCACAAAAAACAATCAAACAGCAACTTAACATCAGACTTCCGGTTATAAAGCACAATAGCAAAATCATTTCTGCTTTTAATGTTGCATTGCCTTTGCATGATCTTACTGCAGCGACCATTTGAAAGATTCTGCCTTTTTAAGTTTATTTTATATTCAACAGTGAAAGCTATTCAAGAACAATTACACATATTATTATTATTTTCACTACAGTGGTAACATGTTTCTGTAATTTTCTCTTGTTGTGTTGGATCAAGGTAAGAAATAATAGAGTCTGTCCTGCTGTTTTCACTCTTTATTCACTTCATGCACAGCAGTATTTCTCCTGCCACTGTATTCAGGAAAATGTTTATATTGTAACTCTGTAATAGTGCTACAGGGGCAGCAGGGGTCACTGCTCTCAATACAAACTTTACTGGTGGTGGTGCAACAGCTCATAGTGGCAAAAAAGAAGAATGTAATATTGAGTGTGATCCTCGAGGCATTGAAGGCCCTGCATGGCGACCTATTTTCTCAGTCAGCTTCTTAATATGAGTGATGCGGTCCGAATGTACATTAAACACAACATTTTCTGCAAGTTAGAGCATATTTAGATATTTCTAATGAGAGATTTGTGTGAGCTATTCTCAGTGGTGTGCAGTAGCTCAGTAAGAAAATGATTATGTCATGTACTTTTGAGCAACTTGAACACAAATTGAAACAACTTCAGCACACTATCGCACATAGAACTGGTTTATTAATTTCAATGAAGCCTTCAATACCTTCAGCAGGTAATGCACATCTTTATTCACCCTGGTGACCAGAAAGTCTTTATTAGGGGTTCGGGTGCTATCTGAATTATTTAGATCTTCTTCCATTATTTTACAAGGAGTCATCTCAACCGGAACTCTTGTAATCTGTGATTTACCTGCAACATAGACTATTTCCTGTAACCTCTTCTTCACTGAACTGAACTGTTTTTGTTTGTTTGTGTTCTTATTTGTTTGTTTTTATTATTTTAGTTCTTGTGAAAAATAAGAAAATTCAATTAATGTATTCTTTTTTTAAATAACACAGAGGAATATTGCTACTTTTACCTGAGCAAACAATATCTCAAATCCATTGTTATTGTATTCTTTGTGTTCATATACTTTTGGATATATATTTATATTGTACATAGTGGTTAAATGTTTAAATGTTTATGCTTTGCTCTGTTCTTCTTTGTTGTCTTTAATGTCCTTGTTTTTCTTTTTTATATTTTTTTCTTGATTATTTGTATATTCTGTTTGTACGTTTAACGCAACGTGAAAACCGGAGTCAAATTCCTTGTATGCGTACACATACATGGCCAATAAAGCTGATTCTGATTCTGATATGAGCTCACTTATTTCACCACTGAATGTATTCTAGTTAAAAGTACAACACTCTGATTCGTAGTGGAATATAAGTATAAAGTTGCAGAAAATAGCAACAATCAAGTTAAGTACTTCAAAAGTAAGTACATTATACTTTGTTACTTTCCACCACTAGTAGTTTTAACCATTGAGACCAACCGGCCTCCGAGACACCAGGGGGCGCTCTACCTTCAGCTTCCGGTCTACGCTCCATGCTCAAAACGGATCCGCTAACTACTTCCGGAAGTTTTTTATTATCAATGATTTTGTCACTTGAGCGAGATTAAAAAACACACACTACTCTGGTGTTTGTCTTTTGTTGTTGTCAAAAGAAAAATGTCGTACAACTACGTGGTAACCGCGCAGAAACCTACGGCGGTGAACGCCTGCGTCACAGGTAAGAAATATATCCGCTGTGTGTTGTTTGTTTCTTCTTCTTCAGTGAACGTTTTTCCACCTGCGCGTGCTAGCTGAGCTCCCGCGCTACCGGTAAAGTGTTCGAGAAAGGGGGCCTGTAGTAGCCGCTAGCTGTTGTTATGCTAACCCCAAATGTTTACGTGCTTGTTTAGGAATAACTTATCTGCACGAAGTCACGACACACATCTATTTTTTACTTAATGTGATGTATCTTCTAACGCACACGGTTGGAACCGTTAGCTGGTTCTTCTTATTTAGGAATTAGACGTTAGCTGTTGTCGTGTTTCTTTCAGGTTAAAATGCTTATTTTTTTACTCTCGCTGACAAACATGATCGTGAAACGTGCAGACAGAGTGCATTCTGGGACATAAAGACAAACTGATGCTGAAATCACAGATTTTGTGTTTATTTATTTAATAACATGACACCTCACCATGAAAACGAGACATTCATCTTTTAATTTGACATGTACACAGTGTCTACCTATAATTCATAAAGAGGCTATTATTGTATATATTGTACACATTATTTAAATGTATTTATGTATTTTTTACCCTACTTATTAATATTCCTTTTTTAGTACATAAAGTGTAAAAGCCAGTGTGTACATGCAGGAGGGTATATGTGTTGGTATGCTGAGTGTATGTTGGTGGCTATGTTTATGTAAATGTGAATATCTTTATGCATGTGTTTGTAGGTGTACATATGTTTAGATATGTACTCGCTACTAGCTAAACTATTATTACTGCTATTATTTTGATCATGTGCCTTGTTTTGAAAGGTCGTATGTCAGGGACTGTTAGAAATTTAAAAATACAATAACAAGTCAAAAAGAGACTTCTAAAGAGGCCATTGGTTCTCATTACATCTCAACATGGAAATGGATATAGATGGACAATATACAGATATTAAGTCTGCAGCTGTTAACTCATTTCAATAATTTCTAATTAATTGAATGAAGAGTCAAAAGATGTTGAATAAGTAATAAATACCGATCAGTTATCAAAGATCAGTCATATCTTAAATTTGCTTTTTTGGTCTCACTATTGTATTTATACATTTTTAAAACAGCAAATGTGTGTTTTCATTGATAAGTGACTTTTAATGAATCACTACAATTTAGTTGATTAATAAACTAGTTGTTTGAGCTTTTTCCTGCCTTTCTCTATTTGACATTATTATAGTAGTTACAATACTTTTTGTTTCTTTAACAAAAAACATGATTTTAAAACATCACGGCCAGGTAGGGCTCAGGTACTTTATTATGTTTTTAATGTTATGCGTACATTCAAGTCATAACTAATGCTGGGTTGTCCTCAATCAAAGACATTCTTAGTCAATCATGTGATTTTGTTTTTTAAGGATTTTTCACGAGTGACAGAGCTTTAAAAATGAGTTTTCCACAGAAAATCGCACAAATAAAGAAGAGCAAATCAAATAAAGACATCTTAGTCGACTAAGACCAAAATAAAATATCTTTTAGTCGCACCAATAATTACGCCCCAAAATATCACCACTCTTCCAATAAAAACTATTTGCTGTTGTTGTAAATATAAATATTTGTCCACCTTTCTCAGTTGTCTCCTGACGACTAAACACCGGCGTCATGAACATAAACGATAAATGCCGCTGTGTCTCCAGGTCACTTTACGTCTGCGGATGACCTCAACCTGCTCATAGCTAAGAACACTCGTCTGGAGATCTATGTGGTGACAGCGGAGGGGCTGAGGCCCGTCAAGGAGGTGGGCATGTATGGAAAGATCGCCGTCATGGAGCTCTTCAGGCCAAAGGTGGGTTTGTTTACAGAATGAATGAGTCGGTGGTCTGTTGGAGTAACTGTTGAACCATCGTTTTATTGAAGAGTTACATGTGTTTTTGGTTTCCTTCTTTACTCTGTACTATACTTTCGTCTTTGAGACAGAATGCACATCAAGAAACAAGATGTTCACACAACTATAACACTTAGCTGGGATCTCCTCCTTGTGCTGAGCAGATGTCTGTGCCACGTAATATGCGGTCACCTTAATTCTAGGAGCCTTGAAAAGGAAACAATATGCATCTCTGCTAGAAAACAAAGACACTAATCCCAGTAGAATAGTTTTTATTGACTCTGTCGTGGATTCACAGGCCGGTCCAGGCTGCCCATACTAACCAGGGCGGTGGAGTTGAATTTAAAGCAGGCCTCTGCATGTTTAATGACTTCGGTGTCCTTTTTCCCCCCTTCAGGGTGAGAGCAAAGACCTGCTGTTCATTCTCACGTCCAAGTACAACGCCTGCATCCTGGAATACAAACAGACCGGGGAGAGCATTGACATCATCACTCGGGCCCACGGCAACGTCCAGGTGGGTCCAGAGTTCACTGTGTTCTCACATCTTCTCAATAAACGTGCGTTTCTGTTGTTCGTATGCAGACCTGAATGTATTTTCACCTTTTTCCTCACTAACCTTGGTTTAATGCACCAGTTCACTGTTGATATCTATAAAAAAAACTTCGGTTAAACTGCTAAAATCATTCAACATTCACGACAAGTGTTAATAGATTCTTAGGTCTCACTTTAAACTATAAAAACGTATACATGTTATTTAACAGCAGTTGTCCTGCTGACCGTGAACCTTTTTTTCCAAACCAAATTCCTCTCTTGCAGGATCGTATCGGGCGTCCGTCAGAAACGGGTATCATCGGCATCGTGGACCCAGAATGCCGTATGATCGGCCTGCGGCTGTACGACGGCTTGTTCAAGGTGATCCCACTGGACCGGGACAACCGCGAGCTCAAGGCCTTCAACATCCGACTGGAGGAGCTGCAGGTCATCGATGTTCACTTCCTGTACGGCTGCCAGGCTCCGACGGTCTGCTTCATCTACCAGGTACTGACGGTGTTTTTACGGGAGTAGGACAGACAATGTGGGTAAATTCATACAGGTGGGATGAAGTATTATCTCAAGTCCACAGTGATCGTAAAATATTGTATTGTGGTATCGTTTGACAGCAGTTTAAAGGGACAGTTCAACCCAAAATCAAAAATACCTATTTGTCCTCTTACCTGTACTGCTCTTTATCAATCTAGATTGTTTTGGTGTTATTTTTGGAGACATCGTATCGTAGAGATGTCGGCCTTCTGTCCAATATAATGAGACTAGCTGGAACTCGGCTTGTGTTGCTCAAAGCGCCAAAAAATACATTTGAAAAATCCTGACCTGGTTACTCAAGATAATCTACAGATCTTGTTGTGAGCATTTTCATGTAAGAACTATTTATGATTCCCTCAGTAAACATTGTAAACATGAGTTTATGGTCGCAATCTCTAGTTTCAAGTCTTCTTCAATACAGCATGATGTTCATTTAGTAAATTATGGTCCATTTAGAGTCAAACAGAACATAAAGCAGGGGATGCTTTTAGGCGGGGCTACTTGGTGATTGACGGGTCTCTACCAGAGACGTTGTCCGTGTTTTTGTCTTCCAACTTTTACCCTTTTTCATAGAAAAAACAGCTACAAGCTGCTAGAGGTCCAAAACTCCACTGGGAACCTCAACTTAATGTCCTCCTGTCCTCCATTGAAGACGTTTCTTTGACATGGTTCCGTGTTGTGTATCCTAGGACCCTCAGGGGCGCCATGTGAAGACCTACGAGGTTTCTCTGAGGGAGAAGGAGTTCAACAAGGGCCCCTGGAAACAGGAGAACGTGGAGGCTGAGGCATCCATGGTCATCCCAGGTAATCAGAGTGTATATACTGTATATATTACTGAAGGGATACGTTGATTCATCAGGTAGTACAACAACTGAAAACACAGCAGTCCTAATGATAATTTTATCGTCCAATTTTTACTTGTATTCATAATAAAGACCTGATTTAAAACTAGTTCGACCCGTGAGTCAAACACAAACAACAGGGCTTCCCTCGCATCCTGGAAAACCTGGAAATAAAAGATTTCCACGTTGTGGAAACGCTGTGAACAAATCACCTCACATGTTGTCACATGCAGGTGGGATGACTTGACTGTCACGTTTCTTTCTTCCCAGCCTGTTTTAAGCGATTGAATGATGTTGAATCTTTGAGCACGTCTGGTTCATTTGCTTGACTTGACGTATAGTTTCTAAGCACTAGGCTGCACAGACGGGAACATATTAATTTATGGCGCTATCGTCGCTGAAAATGTCCTGTAAAATGATCTCTAGAGCAGGAGAGGGAACCCTGAACAAGCTGTTTTTAACGGGATGATTCAGATTGGTAGTGACTGCTGTGTGTGGACGTGAGAAGTTCTAACAAGTCAGCAGCTTGTCAGACAGAACTGTGGTTCAGTTATGTGATGTATATTTGAAGTGAATATTATAATCGTAGTCTGCTGTGACTCTCATGCCTGTGTGCTTGTATTTCAGTGCCAGAGCCATTTGGTGGAGCTATAATCATAGGACAAGAGTCCATCACCTACCACAACGGAGACAAATACTTGGCCATTGCACCACCTACCATCAAGGTAAAGACATCACATGATGGGTCCTGATAAAGCTGGTTGTCTCATCTGTCTCATTAAGAAGTAGAATATTTAGTTCTTTCTAAACCCTTCAGGAGTCCAAAGGAAGGATGGTTTAATATTTCAGTTGCAGTATGTTATAATGTGTTATAATAGTAACGCAACAAGAAACGTGAATGTGAACAGAGGATTGTTTACACAGTTTAACCATCATAGTGCGAAATAAAGTTTATTCAGTGAAAGTATGCGATCTGGAGATGAGATTTAATGCTTTCTAGTCGCCGATCTTTGATAATGTTACATTGTTAACAACAAATCAAGTGTTGAAGTTGACGGGAGGAGAGCTAATAACGTTACGGTACGGAGGCTCCATTCAGTTACATTATGATGCATTCAAGCTCCCTCAGACAAAATGAGCATTGGGTTGAAGGTGGATCGTACCGGTGTCGCGGTGTGTTCAAGTGTAATCCTGTGAAACTTGAATAAATCCAGTTGTATGAAGGAGATGTTTTCACAGAGAGAGAGGTTTTTCTTATCAAAAAAAAATACAATATTTTATTTCCTAATCATTTGAATTGTGTGTTCAATGCAAATAATCTCTATAGATTATTATAACCAAGTAAAAAGATCATTTTGAGGGTTTACTCTGATGTCAGATGTTTTTCATTTTAAAACAATAGTCTGGGGCCTGTTACACCAGCTGTTATAACAAAACAAATCAACAAAAACACTATCTTTTCTTACAAATATAAACATTTCTGTATTAAGGACACAAAATATAGTTCTAAATAATATAAAGCAGAGTCTATGTTATGCACCGTCATAGGCTTCATTATCTGTAATACCAGATTTCCCAATAGTCTGTCGAATTGGGCTGTTATCATTTTAATACAAAGTACAGTAAGTATTCAGAGGGTGTCGAGTCACACAGATGCTTTGTGGGAAACTGAGTCCCAGGTGCACGGCAAGTCAATTAAAAGTGTTGGTGGTGAAAGCAGTCCTCAGAATCTCCATTATGTGACCAAATTATGAATATTCTGCTCCATTTAGGAGACCCCGAGGTTTACGTGTTGGGGGTTTATTTGTTATGAATCTCGTGATTGATAACGGAGGTGCAGGTTCGTAACGACTGTGACTGATGACTTCAGCTCCCCGTACGCCGCTGCTTTTAGTGTTATCTTATCAAGATTAAGTTGCGGTCTGCGGCGCTCTGCAGTCTGCTCACATCTAACAAAGCGCAAGGCCCAAAGCAGCCGCCCGGAGGCATCCTGCTTCTATAAGACGTCTCGTGCATTTTGGAAAAGAACATTTCAAGTTGTTCAGCTGTAGTTTCAGCTTTTAATTTAGCGGCCCAGAGCTTTGGCTTTGTGATGAAATAACAATGATTATTGGCTCTGTTGATGTCGACCGATGGCGGATATTTAAAGGCCGATATTGTGACGTAGTTCAGAGCAGGAAGAAGCTGATTCATTAATCGGCCTTCAAATGATCGGATATGGCCCATGGTTGTGCCAAACTTTAAAACTCACTAACAAAAATAGGATTCTTGATTCTGCTCATCGGTTCGGTTCCTTATCGAGACTCTTTTTGTTTCTTTTTGATTATTTTGTCGGGAAACAAATAATCTTTCTTGAGCAGCAATTAAAAAAAAAAAAATCTTTTAAATACATTCGCAGCTAAACGATTAGCAATGTGATTATCTTCCATCTATTAGCCTGTTCTTATGATCAGACTCCGTGTGTCATCGCTAACGTTGCCCGCAGTGGAAGAAGATGGACGGCTGCTCCACAAACGATTGACGTTCTGCTTGTTGGCCAGATGTTGTGATAAACTGCTGCTGTTACCTCCCTTACGTTTAAGGGTTTTATTGCATTTGTGACAACGAGAGTTCTCGGATCTACTGCAGTAAAATGTAGCCACACTTTGGATCTTTTTCTTCTCTCTGCCATGAGTCTCGCGCTGCACTGAGTCTCGGAGTCTCAGAGTGAAGCACAAAGAGACAGAGAGGAGGTTTGAGATGAGGACATCTCACTCTGGAACCTCTAAAGTACCGTTAACTCCGGACCTCATCGATGCTCCAGGTTTCTACTAATTTAGAACCGGTCTCGTTTATAACCCGTTTTTCGGGGGGGCCTCCCTAAACACAAGCGTAGCTGTAAATCCGTGGCTCGTGTCCTGCTGATTGGTTCTATCGACAGCCTGCACGCTGTCGTATCTCTGTTACTCCTCTGATTTCACAGCCGCTTCGCAACGACTTCGCACAGCAGGTGATTTAGGGAAGAGTTACTGAGTGCATCTGTTGGTGCTACTTGACTAATGAAACCGTTCTCTAAATTAAGTTTCCCCCCCCCACACACACACCTGACGTAGCTTCAGTATTCAGCTGAAACACATGATTCTCTCAGCAGTGTCAATGGAAACGGAAGCATACGCTTTGATGTATTACAGCACTTTTTGGCAGCTAATTAATAAGTTGTCACTCACGAGCACAGAAGTGGAGAAAAAACAAACGGCCAACGTTCTGCCAGCGTGGATCTCAGATTCAGTTCGTTTGTGGTGTGAAAGCACTTTCTAAAATGTACCAAAGAATCCATCTGTTGATTGTGAAATCTGGAAGCGATCTATTAATCTGTGTAAGGCCGGGTATATAAATATGTAAATCAACGCGTGTGCACAGAATAATTGGTCCAAAGCTGTTAGAACTGCTGTGCTTGTACCCGACTTCATTAAAAAGTGTGTGACGGCAGTCCAAAAGTGAAACGCCTCGTGTGGGAGCGTTTTGTAAAGTCCTGTCTCCACCTTATTCATTATATTTGCAGTCCAATAATACTGCTTATTATCAGAAATCAGTATAATTCGTAGCTTTGCGGCGCTGAATGGATGGAATTAGATTCCTGGCGATGCAGGATGACGCCAAAACCACCAAAACGGTCCAATCAACGAGCTTCCCGTGAGTCTGTTTATCTTGCTGTTTACTCCTCTTGGTCGGTTTGTAAAAAGTCAGCGTGAACAGGAACCGAACCAGAAATAAATTGTGCCTTCCAATACCCATATTACCAGACTATTTAGTATGCCAGAACAGGATTTAGTACGCTCCAATACACAGTGTGTCAAATGTAGTATGCCAGAAATACCAGGATGCACTGCATCAGGTCGCATTTTGCAGTATTCAAGCCAGCATGCTTTTCTGGCTATTCTGACCCACTATTATTAATAATAATAAGAAGTAGTATGTCCTAATTGAATATATACAGCATGCAATAGTTGGTACTGTGTGAAGGCAGCTGCAGTATGTATACCGTACTAAAAGAGGGGGGGGGGTTGTGAAAAGGAGTTTTGTGAAAGTTCGATCAAGTGAGAAATTGTCTCGGCTTTTACTGTAGACGACAACAATGACAATGGCGTCTGTTGAAGGGAAAGGAGAGGAAGCGCAGTCACACTGCGTGATTTTAATGCCAATTCCAATTATGACTTGTTCTAGCCAGCTCATAGAGGAGACCGGAGACTTTCTCTCTCCAGCAGCTCCAGTTCAAAACCCCGAAGATGTTTTCTTTTTTAACCCAACATGTTGGTGTAGTTCAGTCTGGTTAGGCTCATGTTTGTGTGTGAGGTGAGATCTAACCAGGACTGAAGGCTGAGAGTGACTCTCACCACATCTCAAAGGTTTTGTTCAAGTGGAAAGTAACAGAAGTTGTGCTGCTCCTGTTTGTATTTGTAAAGTTCTTTAACACCACTCTGTTAAAGTGGGCATGCAGTTATCTGATATAATTACTCTATGACATGCCAACCATAGACTGCCGTGGCCATCTTGGTTTTTTAGGTCGTGGCCACCTTCATTTTTAGTCGCCGCCATGTTGTTTTTTTGGGGTCATCACCATCTTGTCTTTTGGGCCGTCACCGCCTTGTTTTTTGGTCGAGGCCATATTGTTTTTTTGGTCGTTGCCGTCTTGGTTTTTTGGTCGTGGCCACCTTGTTTTTCGGTCGTTAGAATCTTGGTTTTTTGGTCGTGGATCCGCTCACGGTTCGCCACATATGTGAGCCGCAGCTTAATTTCACAGTTTACCATCATATTGTTGAATAAACTGATCATTATCGACCAATATTCAGTAAAAATATGCGATCGGGAGATTAATGCTTTCTATTTGCCAACCCCCCCACGTTGAGATCACAAACATGAATTTTACGAATGTAAATTATAATGTCATCATATTTTCAAAAGTAATCTTGTAAAATGTAGATTTTGGCAAGACCCTTGAATGAATACAGTTGTTTGAAAGATGTTTTCAAAGCCGTAAACAATGCAAACCTTGGGGACGAAGGCAACTGGTCCTGGTACTGTCCCAGACTACCAGACACCTGTTGGCATCAATCAAACATCAATTGTCAGATCTCGTGAGACGGAGAAGGGTCTTGAACAAAGCACATTTTCTTTTGAGTCGGATTTAGGATGCTCGTCAGGTAAACTCCTCAGAGTATGATTTCATCATACAACATTGTGACGGCCGGTCTCTCCTGCTTATAATAGATGATGCATGAGACGATGGAGGAAGACTTCTTTTGTGCTGGCGTAGTTCAAGGAGCCGCTTGATTGCAGCTCCTCCACTTCCTCCACTGGGAGTGTTATTTTACTGATTTTGTTCCACTCTCGTTTGCAGCAAAGCACCATTGTCTGTCACAACCGGGTGGACCCCAACGGCTCTCGCTACCTGCTGGGGGACATGGAGGGACGCCTGTTTATGCTTCTGTTGGAGAAGGAGGAGCTAATGGACGGCACAGTGGCGCTCAAAGACCTGCATGTGGAGCTGCTGGGAGAGGTTCCTCAAGTCTTATTCTCTGTGTCTCTGTGTCTCTTCACTGTGTTTATCCACCTTTCTCTGTGGAGTGAAATGTGTCTCAAAATGATCACAATTGTGTTTTACATCATCTACAAAATAAGATTTACAAATGTGTAGATTCATTTTAGCGTCATTGTCGCGATTCACAAACGTGTGTTCCAATCTACACTCGGATACCGAGTGACTTGAACACATCACTACCTCAATAATTATTCGTATTTTACGTACATTTTTTTTCGACTTCATCTTCACTTTCGTAAAAGCTTTCTTAAGCTGCGTTTTTAGTATTTATACATTTTTTTATGTTTTATTTATTTATCTTAACTTAATTTGGTGTGCATCAGTCTCTTCGTCTTGTGTTTCGTATTGTTACTCATTTGTGAATCACTTCAAATTGCATTTAATTTGTTTAAAAGGTGCCATATAAGAATATTAGTTTATTGATGTATTCACAGATTGTTCATGTGTGCCCACGGATCCGGTTACATTTGCGTGTTTCGAGACTCGACTCACGATCTCCGGCTCCACACACTACCACGAATACGTGCTGCGTTTAAGTGCTGGTAAACCTGGGACATCTGGGCTTTCGGTGAAATTACAAAAAAATATCATAATATCTCCAGACGCAAATGTAACCTGATCTGTGTGCACACATTTAATAATCTGTAAATAAATATAGAAGATTGTCCCAAACATTTGTAGACGTTTGGATCCACAGGAAGGTCGTGATGTGTGCGTTTGTGAAACATGTTTTTCATTTGTAGATCATGTGAGACACATTTGTGACTCTTTTGAGACTATTTCCCTCCTGCTGCCGTCTCCTCTCACTCCTCTCTTTGTTACGATTGAGTTTTTAATGGTTTGCAGCCCTGACGGGAGCTAATGGATCCGTCTGCACTTGTAGAGAAGACGAGGAAGAAATTACCCCGCGTCTCCGTTGCCAGCTTGCCAAGATGTCACTTATCACTTCTTCTTTTTTTTAGTTGATTCAGACAATGTCAATACTGAGCTCAAAGCTAAATCACCCGTTAGCGGCACACAGCTTGTGGCTCCTTCCGCTAATGACTCGCCGAGGAGTTCAGGAAGGTGAGATGATGCTGGAGCTGGAAACAATCACGCAGAGTACAACTGCTGAGCGAGCAGCGGATTGCTTTTCAAATCATTTCTAACTTTACAGGCATCAGCAGCCGCACATTAATGTGTCGGGCAGAAAAAAAAAACCTCTTTATTGTGTATCAGCAATACCATAAAGTGTTCACACTGATGAGGGTGAATACAAACCTATCTGTCGACAGAGTTCTGTCTGTTGTTGCCACTTCAATACAATACAAAGGCCCAAAAGTGAAATTTTTTTTTTTCTTTTCCATCTGACAAAAAAACAAACCAAATGGTGCATTAACACCATTAACTGCTCTCACTGTTGTGACTTTATTTGTGAACTCTGAACAGAGTCGTCCTCCGTGACATTTCTGTTGGTGCCGTCAATCGCACGAGTCGGGTTTAATGGTTGAATTAATGGTTTGGAATGTAAAAGGTCAAAATGATAATCGCTTCCCATCTGAAACGACCAGAGCCTCAAGTGATGTCTCATAATTGCTCGTTTTGTTTGGACAAAAACAGAAGAATTCAGCCGGCGAATTAAAAGACAAACAAACAAAGTATTATACGGTTAAACCTGCACAAATAGGACAAAAAGAAACCATGCGAACGAGTCACGAACTGCACGTATTTGAAGTGCCGATCCGTAAGATTTCGGTTTAGCAGCCTGGAGACTTTTAGTTGATGCGTGCGTTTCAAGTGTTTTAAGATTGTCTGCATGGCTACATTTTTTTATTTGTTGGTGTTTATACAATAGAAACTGTAATACAGCATATTTCTCCCCCTGGAATATCATCACAGACCCCCAGTTTGTAATACTGCTAACATATAGATATTGCAATACTTCCATCAGTGGGCCATTGTGTTACCTCCTTTGGCGATAGTTAGTGACTGAACAGACATTCATTTCAATGAAAACCTTCAAGATCTTCTCTTTAAATGAGGTGATATGCAGAGATTTGGCACAAAATTGACCCATTTCTATGCAAATGAGCCTCACTGCAAAAAGAGTCGCAAAAGATCAGCGCTAATAGCCACGTGCAGTTATGCCACTTTTTTATTATATAAATGAAGACTAGTTATTTCCTCCCCCCCCCCCCCCCCAAACCCTGGACATCTTTCCCGGTCCTCTCGCTCTTTAATTGCCTTCGGGAGGTTTGGATGGAAGTGGATCTCAAGTCTCAACCACAACTCCTACTTTTCCACACGGATAACTGCAGTCAGCTGCAAAAGCTTATGTTACAGCTAATTAATGAATCATTTAAGCACTGCGCAGGAGTGCAAAGTCGTGTCACAGAAGTGCTGCTGATTATATTGAGATCACAGTTTACTAAATTCATGAACACAAAGTAAATGCTGACTTAATGTGATTTAAAGGTAAAGTGCATACATACAGATGTATCTGTATTAGTGTGAATAAGGTGATTGGCAGAAAAATAACCAGCAACTGTTTTCAGAATTGATTACGGTAATATACATGAGTCCTGTTAATTAACCATTATATGCAGGCCGAGTGTGGGCGTGGCCTCTGTGACTGAGATGTTTTTGTGTCTCTCTCTCTGATGACAGACGTCCATCGCTGAGTGTTTGACCTACTTGGATAACGGGGTGGTGTTCGTGGGCTCCAGACTGGGAGACTCCCAGTTGGTGAAGGTAAGCAGCAAGAGACAGTTCAACACCGTCTGAGATCCGTTTCTAAACTGGTAGAAAACTTGAAAAAGAATGTGGAGATGGACTGTTTTTTCCCGCCAGTTTTACTCGTCCTTATCATAACCCTCTCCCCGAACATTAGATATCAACTACTTACAACACTCGCTCACCACAGCCTGCAGCTTTCTAGGTAGCAGTGGTGTCCTGGCCGTCCGGGACAAATCCTGGTGGGACCAGAAACATAAATACATCCGTGATGTTTTTACCGGCCTGTCTGTCCTCTTTCCTGCCGTCGTTGAGGCGACATGAGAGCGTTTTGCATGCGTGTTCCAGTTAAACTTGTGGTAACTTCTTAGCCTCCGTCGCTACTGTTTGAACAGCGGATAAATGATGAGGTAATAACTTTATTGATCCCGAAGGAAGTCCTTGTGCCTGAGATTCATCAAAGACTACGACTGAAGAATAAGAAAACCAATATCGTAAAAATGTAAACGCGTGTAAACAATAGAGTCGTGACGGGAGGCTGTGGCTCAGCGGTAGAGCGGGTCGATCCCCGGCTCCTCCTCCGTGTCCACGGGTCATCCGTGTATGAATGGATGAATGATAACATGTATTTGATCAATTTGGTCCGATAGCATTTACAAAGTCGGGAACAGCCGCTTTGATGTAATTATTTTATCCCCACACAAGTTAGCATCGAGCTAAACCGGACGTTAGCCTGCTCGTCTCTGCTCTGGTGCCCAAAGAGCACGTCGGCATTCTGCAAAAGTAGTGTCGAAAATGTAATGTTTGTCAAAGCGGTGTTAAGTCATGTAGTGTTTAAATAGCAGTTGACAAAACAATCTCACCTCGAGGTTTATTTAGCAGCTGTTCTATCACATTCTTATCACATGATCGTCATCAGCAGCTGGAATTCTCTTCTCTTTTTATTTAGCACTTAAAACCGGCAACAACTTATTTTTGGGTACTTTGGAAACAAGCCGTCAATATAACGAACATGTTGGCGAACAGTGAGATGTCGTATATAATGTACCTGTACAGATGTAATCAACGCTCACCCACGACAGAGAATACAGATTATCTTTTCATGATTTTGAAACTTAATTTCCAAATACTTGCTGATTCAAATTAGTCTGGCTGGTTATTTAATAACACATGTTTCTGTGCTGTGACAAACTCATTGTTTAATCTTTAAATTGTTAATAAAGCTTTTATATCAGTAAAATTCTCAACTGCGGGTTACAAATGATTTCATTAATGGGATGGCAAATCTTCTTCAAGACTTTTCACATTTGCCTTCTGATATCTTGAGCTTTTAATCTCGATGATCTGTTCACACAAGTCTATACAGCGTGGAGCACTTCTGTGCTCTCATCCTTTTGTCACCGATTATTAAAATGAGGCTTGTTTGTTTCCCCGGCAGCTCAACGTGGACAGCAACGACCAGGGCTCGTACGTGGGGGTGATGGAGACGTTCACCAACCTGGGCCCCATCGTGGACATGTGTGTGGTCGACCTGGAGAGGCAGGGCCAGGGACAGGTAAGAAGAAACGGCCGAATCCTTTTTATTTCTGTGAAAAAGTGAATCATTTCTGCCGCCAACAAAGCAGCAAAGGCCCAGCACACGTTTCATTACAGCTACACATTGAAAGCAAGCGGTTCAGATAGAATGAAAGGTTTCTTGGGGGCGGATGTAGACACGGCACGGTGATTACCGAGGAAAATAAAACTCCTCCTTTTAACACTCGCTGGATGCACTTTATAGCTCATGGTGAGTCTCCATCTGTGTTTTCCTCTTCATCATCCTCTTTGTCACAACCTTCAGGGAGTCTGTGCTCATGCAGCCGGCTTCTTGACTACAGCACAAACAAGCCGCTGGCCAGAATAACTGGGGGAAAGCATTCGGGAGATTCTTGCCGACATCAAATACACGGCTGCCTGTGCCTTTTTTATTTGTATAAGCAGTCTGGGTGTTCTTCTGATGTCTAGTCTATTTCTTTTTGTTGGCTGTGGTCTCTGTACACTTGGGGCCTTTGCCATTTTCCCTGTTTTTTTCTCCTCCCGGAGGAGATTCGAGTCTAGGTGGCGAGGAAGAGACGTGAGGAGGGAGGAAGGGAGGAGCTTGAAGCGACGTTGATTGTATAAGATGTGGAGCACAGCTGTCTGTTAGCACGTCTCCTGTATGCAAACGTAGAAACAAAAGGAAACGCCGCTGTGTCCTCGCTTTGATCTCCTCCGGCAAGCCTCCTTGAGATGCATTCTAGGAATCGGAACGCCTTTGAAGAGGGAGTGCTGAGATCTAGAGGTGCAACGGATCACAAAGCTCATGGGATCAGCAAAAACAAAAAGGGAGCAATCACGGGTTGTTGTTTTTTGCATCTAATACGACTTTGCGAAGACTGAGAAACCTCACGGGGAGAACGTGCAAACTCAGAAGGGATGGAGGAGACGAGGAGGCACAAAATTAAGCATGAGAAGAGACTCCGGTATTAACGTGCGGCCGGCATCCTATTTGCATGTAGATATGATTCATTCTGTTACACCTGATTGTTAAAAGGCGTCTTTGGCACACGGGCGTAAATTGGCTGTCTTGTTCCGTTGCAAAAAGCCCGACTGCTGCGGTGTCATTTCCTCTAATAGTATTTTCACGATTTAAAGCTGACAGAGAAGACTTGGTCTCGGGCCGTTCCCCGTCTGCATGTATCCGAACAATCCATCATCTTTAGCGCTTCAGTTTACTAAGCTGTGTGCACCTTCAGCAGGCGTCAACCGGCATTCAGAGGATGATGCGATACAACCCGTAATGCAATGTCAAGTTTAAAAGGCAGACACGATTTCTAAAGGAAGAGTTTTCTGTCTTGTCCCTTGGATGTCATTCTATCCATTTTTATATTGAAATGAAACTGGTTTTGGCTCATTCTTTAATGCGTTTTTAACGTTTATCCGTCTTTGTGTCAAATCAGTGAGGCAGAGAGGGAGATGAGAGAGAGCACGAGCACAGAAGGTCTTCGTTGGCAGGGTTTGACACCAGTCCTCGGGGTACTTGATGTGGATCCAAAGGCAGCGGTCCACTAGAGAGCACAGAGCCACTCTCTGGGTTCAGACCAGCACACACTCGCAGCTCATTTCAGGCCCACAAACCAAATCCAATAATTGTTCTAATTCGCCATTTGCGGTAAATCCACAGAGCATTTGACCCGGTAAACCGGTGCGGCCGCATTCCAACGCTCTTCAGACGGGATAGATGCACGAGGTTCAGCTATACCCGGACAGTGATTGTATTCACAGATGTGACTGCAAACCAGATTGGGATTTATGTCGGATGGAATTAAATGATGCACAAACACAATGCAGATGATCAGGATTCATTCAGTCCCGTCAGCGTGAGAGGTCATGTGGGAACACTCGGAACAGTTTTGTGGGTTGCCAGGTTCACAGTGGTTATTTCCATGAGGAGGAAGGTGTTGGGTGGCAGGTGGTAGAAGCGGCGCTTATATGGGCTCTGGTATTAATCCTGTTGGCGTACCATGACTGGATGAATGCATGTCGTTCTGATGCTCTCCAGTCAGACTGCACAGACGCCAGGAGTGTTTATTTTCGGGGCGTTGGATCTCATCGCTGTTGACCTGTTTGAACTGACTCAGTTTTCTATAAACTGACACTGATTCTCAAATCTGTATCGATGTAGTGACGGAACCAAACGGGAAGTTTGGTTTGGTTTCAGCTCAGTTTGAGTCTTTGCTGCGTTGTAAGTCGCCATGTGCAGCAATATTATACACTGTGTGTAAGAAGTGGACGTGGTCACAGTGGACTACGGTTTTGAAGTCTCTAGTTCGCCATCTTGGTTTTCTTTTGCAACTCGGAGGCGACCCACATTTTTGTATGCAGACAACTCTCAGACTGGACAACGCCTTGGTAGAGACCTGTCAATCACTGTGTAGCCCCGCCCTAAAGCATCCCCTGCTTTATGGTCTGTTTGACTCTAAATGGACCATAATGTACTAAATGAACATCATGCTGTATTGAAGAAGACTTGAAACTAGAGATTGAGACCATAAACTCATGTCTACAATGTTTACTGAGGTAATAAATCAAGAGAGAAGTAGAGTCATTTTCTCATAGACTTCTATACAACCAGAGGACTCGCCCCCTGGTGGACACTAGAGAGAATGCAGGTTTAAAGCAGAATGTAACATTATGTTTTATGTGTAGTCTTAGGCACCAGTTTCATTGAAAGTAAATGTTTATCACAAGATTGCAAAGAGTGAAAACAAACCTCATTCAATGTCTTTTTGTCCGTCTCTGCTGCTTTCAGCTGGTGACGTGTTCCGGTGCGTTCAAGGAGGGTTCCCTCCGGATCATTCGCAACGGCATCGGGATTCACGAGCACGCCAGCATCGACCTGCCGGGAATCAAAGGTTTGTGTGTTCTCTTCTGCGTCTCTCTCCGCACATTATTCCTTTTCCTGACTCGACCGTAGACTCGCTCCAGCTTGCACATCTGTTCGCCCCGGCCGAGACGCTCGTCGGATGGCGCGGATATCATAGGTTAAAGGAACAAGGGAGGGGGGGGGGGGGGGGATGTTTGGAAATACTTGTTTTCATTCGGCAAACCAGTGAGCGCTGCGGTGTCTGCAGTAGCAAAGTGTCAAGTTGAAGAATCCCCATCAGGTCTAACAACGGCAGACACCTCTTAATCCCAGGAAATTGAGGTTTCTCTCCCGAGACTGTTTTCTGGTGCTTAAAGGAGACACGCAGGTGAGGCGAGGTCTGCTCGCACTTGTTAGGCTTCAGCCGTTTATCGACCGTCTCTGCCCTGAGCGGCTCAGCTGCTGCCTCCTGCCCCGGGCCTCTTGATGAGACAATTATTCACCAGCCAATCAATGGCTCTCTGAGAGGGATCCGTAACCTGTACGTCTTCCTGTTAACATCTGACCGATGGAGTAGCTAAAGATCGGCCGGGACACTTGCTAGATATTGTATTTCTCCTTCTCCGCAGAACGGTGCAGAAAGTAACCGTTTTCTCTTCTTCTTTCCAACTCCCTTTTCTCCCTGAATCCCCTGAAGGTTTGTGGCCGCTCCGCTCCGAGGCAGGCAAGGACACGGACGACATGCTGGTGCTGTCTTTCGTGGGTCAAACGCGGTGAGTGTTCGTAGCGCGAGCGCGCCGGATAAGTGTGGAGTCGATCCCGGATGCCTTTAACTCATCGCCAGAGTGTGTTCCCCCCCCCCCCCCCCTCTAGAGTGTTGATGCTGAGTGGCGAGGAAGTGGAGGAGACTGAACTTCCCGGCTTCGTGGACAACCAGCAGACCTTTTACTGCGGCAACGTGGCGCACCAGCAACTCATTCAAGTTCGTCAACTCACACACACACACACACACACACACACACACACGCACACACACTCGTGTTACATGTGCTGTCAGAACATGCTCTGGCTAGTTTAACACCGACGCTCATTTAATGTGTATAATTAGCTGACTCAGTAATTGTTACGTCCCAGTTCAAAGCAGAAATATCATCTAATTTCACGAATTCTGAATTAATTATAGAAATAACTTATTCAACTGTGGCCGTTCTCCGTTTAATACGAAGTACTTTGCTGGAGCGGAATCGTACATGATTGAAAGGGGAGTTGCGAGTACGAAGTGTGCAAAAAGGACTTCATGTATTTTACACTTGGTGGAGATGAATATTGCACTTAATTTAAATTCAAGTTTTAGCTTTTCTTTTTCTTTAAGTGAGGATGAAACCTGCTGGGTCTTCTGCCAACTGTTAGTCCCCGAAGTCCCGGTTGTTACGTCAGCACTGCTGGAGTTTTAACGCAGGGATATTTTTACCAACTCTTTCCTCTCAGAGTTAATATATTTACACGGAGTACAATTTCACATTTGGCCGATTGTGATGGTTTACACCACTTGT
The DNA here is from genome assembly GCA_024529925.1 of Ophthalmolycus amberensis. Lineage (NCBI taxonomy): Eukaryota > Metazoa > Chordata > Actinopteri > Perciformes > Zoarcidae > Ophthalmolycus > Ophthalmolycus amberensis. The sequence continues at coordinate 49,217 of JAFEUB010000857.1, read as the reverse complement.
GCTTTCTGACTCAGATGTTAAAAGTTCTCAGTTGTCCGTTAACTTGCTGCAGAATTTAAACTTCGGCCTTCAGGTGTCTTATTAAAAGAGACCATGTGGTGGACGGAGTTGAGACAACAGAATAAATGGACTGAAAGCAAACTGCAGCGTCCCATTTCTATTTGTTCTTTTTAAGGATGCTTTTGATGAATGCCTGACTCAGCAGTTCTTTGCATCTTTTAGCCTTGTTTTAGCTTGTTTTGCTCCTCTGTCCTACACTTCGACTGTGTGCTTGAGCTTTGCTGATCTCATTAAATCTGCACAACAGAACTGAAGGCAGAGATCCGACAAACCGGAAATTGCAACAAGGATCTGGAGACCCAGCCAGAGCTAAAAGACAGATCCTCAGAGCTGCTGTCTCGGACTCCAGCATCCTCTCTGGAATAAATGCTTTATTTTTCCATCTCATAACACATCCATAGTACCTGTTCTCCACCAGTGCATCAGCTCTATTTACAGCTTGACTTCTGTTTGCACCTGCTGCAGTCTGTTAGTTATTATTGCTTCTTCAAACTTCTTACTGGTGGACCAAACTACACTGTGGCTGAGTTTAAACCTCCAAACCAGTTGATGGAAATGCGCCTCATTCACAGTCTGTTTCGCTTGACGACTGAACGGGAACAGTAACCGTTTACACATTTATCGCAGGACTCAAGAAGCTGGTCTATGCGCCACATGATAACGAGCTCAAATGATTAAATGGAAAGTGATTTATTGTCTTCACCATAACAGATACAGTCGTACAATCTCTTGAATGATCCATCTTTTCAGTTTTTACAATGTTATTACAGAACATGCACTGTTTTGAGTGACTTAAAATACATTATGATTGATTGCAAACAGCCCTGGCACAGAACCTCACATAAACAATGTGATTTGCTTTGAAACGGCTCCACATTCTAGCTCCAGGTCTCCACATCGCTCCCCAGAAACACTGTGCCGAATAAAACATTTTAAATGGTGGTAAAACTGTGTGTGCCCTGCAGATCACGTCAGGCTCTGTGCGCCTGGTGCTCCAGGAGAGCAAGGCGCTGGTGAGCGAGTGGAAGGAGCCACAGGGCAGGAACATCAGCGTGGCCGCCTGCAACCACACTCAGGTGGTGCTCGCCGTGGGACGAGCCCTCTACTACCTGCAGATCCTGGCCGGAGAGCTCAAACAGATCAGGTAGGACCCAGACCGGCCGCATTCATCAGCACTTTGAATACAGTATCAAACCCAGAGCTTCTTCTTTGTGATATCCACACAACATTATCTCTATAAATGTGTGTTACTGAATTCAGGATGTCTGAATCTCCTGGTATGACGTTACGAAAAGAGATCAACCACTAAAAGAATAGTTTAAAGGGACAGTTCACTTTCCTCTTACCTGTAGTGCAAAGGAGACGGACAATATCGTCAACACTAAGCAACTCGCACACCAAGACAGTGTAGATTGATACACAGCACTACAGGTAAGGGAGGGAATATGTTCTTTTGATTTTTGGGGTGAACTGCCCCTTTAAACTTTCTTGGTGAAAGTTAGATAAGAAGATGGAGACCAGCAGCCAGTTTCTGTGTACTCGTACAAATTCGCCCACACAGACATGAGAGTGATTTGTATCAGTCGTCTTATCTAACTCTCAGCAGGAAAGTGAATAAGCCTTTTCCCCCCCCCCCCCCAAAATGTCAAACTATTCATATAAACCCCACCATGTCTGCCCGGGGGTTTGATGGGGAGACGTCTGCTAACTGGGTCAGCTTGCAAGTTCAGAAAAGCCGAAGAAAGATCCTTCAACAAATGGCTGCTATAACTTAATAACTTTAGGTGACAAAGTCGACTGCAGAGACGATTCATGAATCAGATATTGTGCTCTGACTCACTTTCAACAAACGAGTGTAACTACGAGAGTTGCAGGTTAATAGATACCACAGCAAGGAATAATCTTCCATATGTGTGTATACTGAATACACAACACCCAACAGAGCCGCTGTTTGAATCAAACATTTCTTTGCTGTATTCCCAATAGTTCCACGACTTTGTTTCTGACTACCGTATTAGTTTTCCTATTATTATCTCACCTTTGTTTATATTTCTTCTCTCCTGATCTGTGGAGAAGTTTGAGGTGAGGGATTTGGATCCTATTGTTGTGGGTGAATGGTGCAGTAGAGTCGTATATTCTATTGTATTTCTTTCACGTTGCTGCGATGGTTTACCCTCGTGGCTGCCTTTGTGCCACCATTACAATAAAACTGCTCTGGGACACTATTTGTTACAGTAGCTTAAAAAAATAAAAGAGCGAGAGAGAGTAGCAGTAACACACCGCTTGTAAAAATGGCCACCAGGCTCGCATGAAGCACAAAGTGTTTGCTTTGCAGCATTGAGAGTGTTGAAAACAATGAACACGGTGAAAAGTCTCACCAGACTTGTGAAATATTGTTTGGCCGACGTCAACACGCTGCTGGTTTGCTGTGAGTCGCAAAGAAAATGTTGTAAATACGAGATATTTCCAGCTGGATTAAAGGTGTTTGTGACTGAAATGCTCTTAGTAGCAGTGTACGTACTCCACACACTGCACATTATATTTGCATTGTTGATTAGTAGCCTGGTTCCATTACAACACAGGGGTTTGGGGCCTTTTTTAAATCACAGCTTTACCTCTTTTCATCATATCTAAGATATTGATTATGTCATATTGTATGAAAATTCAATTCAGAACCTGTTTGTGGATAAAATAGCTGAACAGAAATGTCTGTTTTTGTCTAATCCAGTGAGTGAAATGCCTGATAAATCAAGATTTTTACACAACATGGATGTAAAAACACATTTCAAATCCAATGATGCCATGATGTGCAGCATTGCCCACAATATTATTGGATGGCTGTATGAGCAATAGCAGAGATGAGGGTGGATGTTTTCTCTCTCATTAGCAAATTGACCAACATGCCGTCTCCCTTGTTATCCAGCCGCCTCCATCCCCCAGTAGAGAGAGAGAGAGAGAGAGAGAGAGCGGGGGCAGAATGTTCGTCTGGTCTGCCTCACTCATTGATCCTTCATCTGAAGTTGATGACAGTTAAGACTCTGTGGCCTCGACCAGCCTAACTCTGCTGTGTGTTGATGAACCGATGGCGCTGTCCGTGGTGCTTAAATAGCAGATAGATACTTTTTTCTCTTTGATCTAAAATATTCTCTGAACTATACAGCCAGCAGTCCTCTGGTTGAAAAAAGAATATTGCATAGAAGTCTATGAGAAAATGACTCTACTTCTCTCTTGATTTATTACCTCAGTAAACATTGTAAACATGAGTTTATGGTCTCAATCTCTAGTTTCAAGTCTTCTTCAATACAGCATGATGTTCATTTAGTAACTTATGGTCCATTTAGATTCAAACAGCCCATAAAGCAGGGGATGCTTTAGGGCGGGGCTACACGGTGATTGACAGGTCGCTGGCAATACCAGAGCCGTATACGGCTTCTTTACATCACTCCTCCGCAGTCCAAATATGGTCACTTCACTGGTTGCAAAAACCAAGACGGCGACGGTCAAAACGCCAAACTCGAGGCTCCAAATCGGTTGTCCACAAAAAAATGTGTCAACACGACTACGTCCACTTGTTATATACAGTTTATGATGCACATATACTAAGAGGAGAGAAGCAGGATCACAATAAAATAGACCTCGTGATCGGCCGTGAACGACCCCAAAAAATCCTGATCGTAGCACCCGCTAATCTCCCCGTGCGTATTGTCATGTTACCCAACTCTAAAGTACTGTACAGTGAGTGGTAATCGGACATTTAGCATTCAAATTAATCAGTGTCCTTATTGATATTGTAAAACATAATGTATATCAGCCTGTCACTATCAAGCATATGCACTCAAACTAAATAATAAATGTCAAGGCATTTGAGTTGTGTCCGTGTCAAATTCTTCAAAATGTGACTTTTTTTGCTGATTTTTTTCGTGTCACTTCATCATTTTGACGATTTAAAACCGATACAAAGTCTGTTAAAGATGTGGTTGCTCTCGCCTGTTGGTGGATGCGACCATTTCTTCCCAAGAACTTCACTTCACACAACAGAGCTCACACAAGGAAGAGCAACAAAGTGTCTGTAAATGTTTTAAAGACCAAAGAGTCCAGCTGTGGACGACTGCAGCATTTCTCAAATCTCATGCGAGGAAAAAGAAAACACATTATTGTATTATATCACGACACATTTATGACCATTTTGTTCCACCGTGTTTCAAATAAATGTCCTCCCGTCCTCTACGCCTTCTTTTAGCACCATGGAGATGGAGCACGAGGTGGCCTGCCTGGACATCACGCCTCTGGGGGAGGGTGGCGGCGAGTCACCGCTCTGCGCTGTGGGACTCTGGACCGACATCTCTGCCCGTGTGCTCAAACTGCCCTGCTTCACAGCCCTGCACAAGGAAATGCTGGGAGGAGGTGAGAGGAAGAAAGGGAAGCCGTTACTGACTCGTGGAGAGAGATTGGTAGACGCATATAATGTCACGTCATGAGTTTCTTCTTCTATAGCGCGTACAATGTCTCAATGGACTTCACAGATTACACAAAAGCAATGATTCCTCATCTGAACCAGGCTCTGTCAGAAAGCAAGAAAGCTCAACCATTGTCCCATATAAAGGAAAAATATCGAGTAGAAGGGCGAAATGTTTTCGTCATTCACCGCCTGTTATCTCTGAACAAGAGACGGCCTGAATGCAGACCAGGAGAGGTTTATTATTTTGTAATTTATCGACAGTTTAAACTCTCAACCTTGACGAACTGTACTTTGTTTGAAAGCACACAGCAAGTGTCACAGCTCTGTGTGAATCAATTTCATCTCAGACAGCAGTTGTCTATTTGGTAAGAGCAGAGATGAAATAACCCAACAGTAGAAAAGGCCAAAAACTAATTTACCGTGTTTGTTATTCTATATAAACGTGGCTATTAGTATCACTTCCATTCATTTCTTTTATTCTAGATTTATATCGTAAATTCCAATGAGTTACCGGTTTACAATGTGTGAAAATCACGACAAAAACAAATTCCAGAATAGAAACTTAAGGTTGTTTTTTTTATGCGACTTAAACAAGTTGCAACACGTTGATTTGATAAGCAGATTTTCTTTCCTTTGGAGTGGACAGAATGTGGAACTATTCCTTTAATAAGTCCGAGGATGAGTCTAAAGTAGCTCAAATGAATTGCATCTCCCATCGAGTGCTTCATTATTTAGTGTGTGCGTCAACATTAACTTTGCTGCCCACCCAAAATGCTTTTAGTGCAGCATTTAGACGCTTGATAATTATTTAAAACTTAGAATGTTTAAATATGCAAGAGAGGACCTTTTTTTTGGGTTAAACTTATCAAAAAGTCACCGGTCTCTGGAGACGCAGTTTCATAACGCGTTGGTCTCTTACTTACTTTCCAATTAGAGTGCTTCACCCACGAATAATACATTTCCACACTCTTTCCCATCGTGTCGCACTTTATTTTCCAAGTGCGTTTGATTGACAGCTGCTCAATGCACAAACTCCACATACTGCTCTCTCGCTGGCTCTCCTAACGAGGACTGTGTGACTGCGGAGTTACGTTTTTTTTAATAGGTTTTAAACCGGAAACCTTCACATTTAAAGCTAATGCGCCGTTTTAATTGTCGATATTTTTAGCTGCCGATTATTTTCACACTGCACCGTTGCACAGTTAAAACATGAGTTTTGAATGCCCGATAGTGGATCAACGCTACCGCGGTCAAGAATTTGCAGACTTTTATTTTGACCGTTGCTGCTTTGTGGACAGTCGGCCAACAAGCATTTAATCACAGCCAATGCTGTTGAGATGTAATCGGCCTGCAGCCACAGAAACTCATGTTTGGTAAACGGAAAGACGGAAGACTTTATATTTACCCTGCAGCATTCAAATGTTGTTGTTTTTTCCCCCAAAAAAGTTACCGGCCCGTCTGGCCGACAACATTTATTGATTTTTATGACGGCAACATTTTTGCAGACATTCATCACTTTGGTGTTCACTTTGGTTTCTCCAGAGTACAAGAAAAATAACCCATTTGACTGTGTGTGTGTGTGTGTGTGTGTGTGTGTCCTCAGAGATCATCCCTCGCTCCATCCTAATGACCACCTTTGAAGGCAGCTACTACCTGCTGTGTGCGCTGGGAGACGGAGCGCTCTTCTATTTCGGTCTGGACCTGCAGACCGGTAGGTCTCTCACACCACCGTCACCAGAACTGCTCCATAAGAGCTTTCTCAAACTTCTCCAGGCCTCCGGGCAGCTGTCTGAAAACATTTTTAGAATATTATTTCATGGAGAATTGCGTAACTGCCCAGAACTATTGAGAGAGAGAGCAGGTGACCTTTTGCAAAGCTTTGAAATGTGTAAAGGTGCCTTCCTGTCAATGTCACAGAAAAACAAAACGGAAAAATGTCTTGAAGCTGCTGTGTGGTGATGAAACTACTAACAGAATAAAGAACCCAGAACTAAGCTTTTAGAAGCTGCCAAACAGGATACAGGCAGTAAGACGTGAGGCGTCAGCGGGAAGATTGTTAAAAAGGTGGAATCCTGACACTCAGCATGTCTAATGTTACGTCTGCACCGAGCATTTTGTCCAAATGTCGGTTTTATGCTGAATATATTTCTGTAAGTTAAGCTAATGCATTTTGACTTGTGCTATAGTGAAGTGTGGATTAATCAGAAAGCTGTCCAGTATTATGTTTGCGAGCGCCTTTGCTACCTACAGTAAGTTGCTAACATTAGCTTGCTAACAGCTAAGTTGTTCCACCTCATCATTGTAGTCGTCCAACTGCACCCCTGGTAGACACAGGGTGCTAAAATAATCCTTCGACATGCTGAAATCTAATGTTTTTAGCTAGTTACAGGCATTTCGTTAGCGTTTCACTGCTTTCGTTGCCTATTGTGGTGCCGAGTGTTGGGCATGGTTTTCAGGGAATGACTCATGGCGCTCTGTCTCTATATTTGGGTGTAATGGTGGAGAAACGTTACAGCCTGTAGCAAACCTCTTAGTAAACAATTTCCTATTTACATCTAGCTGTCGAGGAGGATCATTGTCGTCATTTAGAGTCGTGTTTGTAGCCACCTGGCGAACGTGAAACCAGTGTTCGCTCTCTTTCTGCTCTGTTTTTGGTCTTGTATTGCTGTTCAAAATGGAAGCAGCAGAGGCCGATACGTCCTGACTTTACGTCCTAAGTGCGGGTCAAGCTTTAGCCTACTTTTATAGTCTCTTCCGTTCGAAGCTCCCTTCCTGCTTAATGCCTTCAAGCTTCTCAACCCCAGTTCGTGATGAGGTCCGTTAAATATCTTAAGTCTCCAAGACCGAGACCGGGTGATGTAACTGAAATGACACCACCTGGTCAAGACTCCCAAGTGATGTAATAAAAAAAAGTAAATTAAGGCCGACAGAAAACAACATACAACTGTTTTTACAAGCGGTGTCGTTCTCCCCGTGAAGAGCCTTTTAATTGCTGCACTATGGAATAGCTGTCCGTCCGCCTAACTAAAGCGGACTGTCGGGTTTCTCTCGTGACCTTTACGTAGAAGCCCGGATGCTTTATTCAACCTGTATGATGTTATGTTGACGGAATAATCGTTTCAGCTCTAGCGTCCAGGCAGTAAAAAAACAAAAACCGAAGCAAATGGTGATGAGAAACCTGGACGTTATTATCATGCACACGGGGATATGAATTTAATCCGGTTAGTTCTATGTTCCTTCTTCCATCTTGTTCTGAATTTAATAGGATATTGATCCTTTGTATAAATATTAATTTTAACTTCGATCAGCTCATAGTCATAACGTGCACTAGTGGTGTTACGGACCACTTACCCCCCCCCCCCCCCCCCTCGCATATATGTAATTAATCCACGGTTCACATGCGCTGAACCGCGGATTCATTTTTTGGTTAACTTTTGTTGGTTAACACTGACTTCAGAGCAGTTTAAATGATTTTTAGGACGATGGCGAAGTTGACACAGTCTGGAGCTTTGTAAACCAGCTGCTGTAACAAAACAACAAAAACAATCTGTATCTGCCGATATGGCTCTGTGATGATCTGTGACGATGAAGTTATGTTTGCTCTCTTTTGTTCCGTCACTCTGAACCTTGACACCGTCTGAACCGTGTGTTTTATGATCCGTCACACCCGCCATGTGTGCCGCGGTCAAGGGACAAAATACAAGGCCCATCAAATGCAAACTGTACGAACTATTAAGACTGTTAGTTGTGCACAAATTAAAGGAAAGAAAATCTGAATTAATGAGTGGAGAAAAGAAGGCGGATGCTTCCATGCAGGGCTCACTGAATGGTTTTACGACCATTGAAAAAAACGACAGATATTTTGCCCACACTTTGTTGGCTGAAGACTCTGTAACACTCCAACAATGATTGGTGCACCCGCCTTTCAAACTGGACTAACGTGTGTTCCCCCCCCCCCCCCCCCCCCAGGCGCCCTGAGCGAGCGTAAGAAGGTCACCCTCGGCACCCAGCCCACCGTGCTGAGGACCTTCAGATCCCTGTCCACCTCCAACGTCTTCGCCTGCTCCGACCGACCCACCGTCATCTACTCCTCCAACCACAAGCTGGTCTTCTCCAACGTCAACCTCAAGGAGGTCAACTACATGTGCCCGCTCAACTCCGAGGGCTACCCCGACAGGTCGGCCGCAGGACGAGTTACCGCTCGTGTGTTTTTTGCCAGTCGGCTTTGGAAACTGTTGTTTTAATGTTTCCTCCCCCGGTGCGTCGAGGAGTTCATGTTCATAAACACACGTCAGCTCCACTTCCTTTTGTTTTGATCCTCGAGCAGATGCAGTTGGCTCAGACGTGTGTTCTCTGTTGGCTACAGACATGCAAACAGTCTAACTTTGTTTTGACTTGCAGGAAGTGAGTGTATTTTCTTCGTGTTGCCCCTGTGCTAATGCAGCATCTTGCTTTATGTTATTTTTTATTACAGTCTGGCTTTGGCCAACAACAGCACGCTGACCATCGGTACCATCGACGAGATTCAGAAACTCCACATTCGCACCGTTCCTCTCTACGAGTCTCCCAGGTCAGTCCCATCCTCAAGTATTGGGTTTACAAGCTCAGAATTGAACCTGAAATGCACGTTTCAGACCCATCATCTTTACAAACACGCCGGTTCTTCGTGTTGCTCTGACTCTGCATCGCAGAATTCAATTTTTTGTTCCTTGTTTTTGTGCTCAAACGTTTAAGTGACAACCACGACTCAAGGTTGTTCAATAATGTATGAAGAGGTTCGCCGTGGTGCTCTCCAGCCTCCCCGGCCACCTTCTTTTGTTCGGCTTACTCTTGTTTGCTCTCTTCATGTTTACCAGCGTCTTCCCTTTGCCTCGTCTCTCTCCCTCTGTTCACCCCCCCACCAGGCGGATCTGTTACCAGGAGGTTTCCCAATGTTTCGGGGTTCTATCCAGCAGGGTGGAGATCCAGGATGTGAGCGGCACCACGTCTGCCGTGCGCCCCAGCGCGAGCACTCAGGTGCTGTAGCTCTATGTCATGTTCGGCTAATAAACACCCGAGGGCTTGTTTGTTTTGCACTCTTATCCGACCAGGCATGCTGACTAAGAACATTATTTATAGCGTGAGACTGGGAGCTTGTCAGGACAAACAAATGTCTTGTCCTGTTAGTCTCTTAGCAGGTCGGCTGGAGCTAGAGTTTCTAAACCAGGATTTAAATGTTAATGCTGTTGTGTTTTGACGGATCATTTACTTTTTTAGTGTAAAAATTGTGATTCAAGCCGGTTTTCGTTATTTTTTCACTTGATATTCAACCCCACTATATAGCCAATTGTGGGTTGTATTCATTCAATCACACAGTACAGCAGTCAGTGGTCGTTGAAGTAAGAATGAAGTGTACTCTAAATGTAGCTATTGCAAGAGTTCAAGCCAAGTTGCAAATGACACTAAACATAATCGTCTTTTGTTGAATTTGTTGTCGAGGAGTACTGACGATGTTTCAGCTGGCAGGACAGAACAACAGGACCAACGATTAAAAGAGATTTCTACCTGGAGAGCTCATCAGAGTCCTCTCAGCCAGATTCATAGCGACAGCGTGTGTGGTATCCATTCAGCTCGGCTCTTCAGCGTTCCCAAAGGGGACGGGTGTGCGCTTTTATTTGTGTTCTGTGGAAACAAAGCCTCCTAACGCGTGAAGACCAGAAAGATGTTTACCTGATTTTGAAATGCCGCACATCTGGTGCAGCCGATGGTGCCGTCTGTGCCGTTGAGAAATAGAAGATGTGAATTGCTTTATAACCTTTCATTAGGCTTCTCCTGCGACTACCTCTCCCCCTGTCCTGTCTCATAACTCCACTTCCTTCCAGGCTCTCTCCAGCAGCGTGAGCTCCAGCAAGCTCTTCCCCAGCAGCACTTCTCCCCACGAGACCTCCTTTGGCGAAGAGGTGGAGGTTCACAGTCTGCTCGTCGTGGACCAGCACACCTTTGAAGGTGAGACGGCAGAGTGCACGTTTTCCATTTGATCTCACGAAGCCGCTTCTCATACGGTAAAACATTGTGAGAGTAACCAGGTCAGTGCAGAAAACTGGTTCCCAAAATCCATCCGTCAAGCTTTTAAAAGCTCAAATCTGATTTTACAAAGTGTTCTCACTTATTGACAATCAAGCTTGTATTTATCTGTTTCAACCTCATCGTCCTTCATTTTCTGTTGTTAGTTATTCTTTTATAGTTTGTATTTAGAGTCCTCCAAGAAATGATTGATATTTAACATTTTGTGAGGGCTGTCCTCGACCTAAGAAATTGAATTGATTAGTTCATTCAGTCAAAGAATCACTTTAAATATTGTGTTCAGCAGAGATATGCACATGAATTTCTTTGAAATAAGTCATTCAGCATGAACAAAAGGCAGAAGAAGAGGGGGCAACACTTGTGTCCACAGCTGACTTCAATTCATCAATGTGCGATCGGATAAGCGCTCTCTCAACATGGGGGGTAGATTTTCATCAGGCGGATGTGGAGACGTTGTAATGCAGCGGTGAAGGGTCCGGTACTTACAGATGCACGTTGAGTTCATTGATGGGACATTGAACCGCTCTGGCACTCTGTTATTTGTGGGGTTCATGTACACAGGCAGTCATTTATCGAGCTACCGCTACTCTAAATATGCAGCTATTTCTGAATAAGACGTGTCCATAATGAGCGTGCATGCATTGATTTCTTTAGCTGCTGTATAATCAACATCGACGGTGTCAAATTACTTTAATGGCCGCGTAATTAATCTGCATGTCTGGATGTCACGGAACGTGCGAACCGTTGCGGCACCGTTCCCCAGGTGCCACTTCGTTTCATTCACTGTATTTGGGATAAAAACAAAACCCGGTGATGAGAATGAAAGGTGATCTTCCCTGACAGGTGCAGTAAAAGTTACAGGAGAGAGTGAGGGAGATGAATGAATTAATAATGACCCCAGTCCATGAACTGTGGCTGCGGTACCCTTTTTGTTCGCTTCAATCCGCATCTACACGGACGTTATTCAAAAAAGAGCTTGTTATCGGAGTGCATCTAAACTTGTAAACTTCACCTTTTATGTATGTTGTACTTTATTCTTCAGACTTTGTGTTACTGCTTCAAACCTTGATTTAAAAAATATATATTTATCTTTTTATGCTTGTTTTATACTTAATCCCGTTTTCAAGTATGACTATTGTTATCTAATAGGGGAAGCGTCTTCATGAACCATTTTTTAATCTTTTAATCAGCTTTTAATCTCTCCTGTCCACGGGTCAAACTTTTATTTATATATATATATATATATATATATATATATATATATATATATATATATATATAAACAACAATTAGATATCCTTAAGATGTTACTCAATGATAGAGAATGGGTCCTTTGGGAACCACTGGTTTAGATAATCTGTTTTCTGTAAAACCTCTTGTTTCATGTTCCCAGAAAACCAGTCATGAATGTAAAACCCTTATCAACAGAGAGATGTATTGAGCTGCTCTCACACTGTGTTTCCTAAAGTATTTTGTGTTTTTTTGTATCTCCATCAGTCCTCCACGCCCATCAGTTCCTCCCCAGCGAGTACGCCCTCAGCATGGTGTCATGTCGTCTGGGAAAAGACCCGTCGGTGTACTTTATCGTCGGCACCGCCATGGTGTACCCGGAGGAGGCCGAGCCCAAGCAGGGACGCATCGTCGTCTTCCACTACACCGACGGTCAGTAGCGATCTCTGTCTCTCCAGTAAACACACACACACACACACACACTCTCTTGTCCCTGTAGCCCGTTTGTCTTCTGGCCCCGGCTCATTTTGCTCTTTCCTCACGGACACTTTGTCCTTCCGCGCTCTTATTTCCCTCCTCACTTAATCATGTTCTTATCACTTCTCTTCTCGCCGCTGCTGATTCCCCCTCATTTCCTTTCGTACTCTGTCCCTCTCAAGGTGCATTGCCTTTCATTCATCCTCCTTTTTAACTTTCCAATCCACCCATCGTGGATTTTTAACCCACTCCTTTCCACCTTCTCCTCTCTGTCACAGTTATACTTCCTCTGCTTCATGTTAACTTCTCCCATTGTGCTCTCTCCTGCAGGTAAGCTGCAGACGGTGGCTGAGAAGGAGGTGAAAGGAGCCGTCTATTCTATGGTGGAATTCAATGGCAAACTGCTGGCCAGCATCAACAGCACAGTAAGTGATGCTTGATGCTGTTGGACCTTTTCAGCGAGACACACAGAGGACTTGGCTTTTTCTGTCTGAATTGCACTTCAGTTCATGTGAAAACGTGAAGAAAAAATATGTAGTTTGAACCGCTCGTTGTGCTTCAAGGTAGACTTTGAAATATATGAACCTCAGATGACACTAAAATTAAAGAAAGAAAGTCTTAAAATGCCAGGGATTTTAAACCAGCATGTCTAAAATAACCCTGAGCTGAGTCCTTGGCCACGTAGACCGGCCAATCATAGCCAGTCTCAGCAAAGGGTCAATTGTGCTTCTGTTTTCTTCCCGGATGTCCGTTGTCATATGACTGCGTTTTCACTGGAGGTCGATGCAAATAACTGGGCACACTCGTGTCTGGTTTCAGTTTTGGGAGACTTATCGCTCTATTCCTCTGGATGACTCGTGTGTGTTTCTCTTTGATTGCTTTAAGAAGCATGTGATCTGTTCAGCAAGATAATTGCCTCCTCTGTTATTTCAAAGTGCAATATCTAAATGGAAGCGTCTCCGATGGATTTGCTCTGTGAAATCAGTTGACATACAGTGTGACAGAAACCACTTCCCCCCCCTGCTGTGCTGCAATACCACGCTCATCCACACCGAGCTATAGATAGATTTCAAGGATTAAACGCTTGAAAGGGAGGCTTTGTCTCAAGATATCGAGAATCAAATCGTGATGGGATCCTGCCGCTTCCTCTGTTCAACATTATCTTCAGTAAATTGGACTTTAAAGAAGCCGTTTCACTCTAAATTACAGGAGCAATATTTCAAATTGTCTATGAATGGATTAACCGTGCCTTTCTGGGTGCAGCTGCATCAAAGCTTAATCACAGAAGACATTTTGATTTGTTTTATTCCGTCTTCTCTGAATCGGAGAGCCAACGGTTGCCTCTCAACTCACTATTACACACCACATTGAATTCAGTCATTAAGGGCTAATCCATCATTTCTCCCTTTTTGGCGGCAGCCTCAGTGCAACATACCGATACAACACAGTGACAATATCTGACATTAGCTGCTCGTGAAATGTCTTCTTAAATTACTTAATCAGCGTCGTTCTCGTTCCTCTGACGGTTTCTTGGCTGAAAATAGTGAAGTCTTCATCACTGTCACTTGCAAAACCTTCATATTTATGTCAATATGGTGAAATGTTTTCCCAGCTGTGGTAGAAATGGACACAGGCGTTTTAAACAGCAATGTTACTGTTGCTGCACGAGACACCGCAAGCCTGTTTGACTCTGATAAACTTGGCTGATACGTTTAAAAACACTATTATTATTTCTGACGACTAAAAGAAAACCGATAAGCAAACCGTTTGTTCCTTTTTAGATCATGGAGATAAGGTTTGCTGCTGGGTAACAATACAGTGTAATAAACAAATAGACAAGATACCGATCACTGGATGAGGTAGTTTATATGAGGAGGATTAAAAGTATGAAAATATATATATATATATATATAGATATGTATATATATATAGATTTATATAGATGTGTGTGTGTGTATATATATATATATATATATATATAGATATATATAGATGTGTGTGTATATATATATATATAGAGATATATAGATATATATAGATATAGATATATATATAGATATATATATATATATACATATAGATATATATATATATATACATACATATATACACACACACACACACACTGTGTAGCATTGTTCTGGCAAAAATGCTATGCATTAAAGGATGGGGGAAACAAAGAATATTAGAACAAAGTGGACACAAAAAGTTAAAGAGAAACAATTAAGTACAACAAAAAACCAAACACTGGGTTGAATTGAAAGAACATCAGAAAAATGAAAGCCGCATGAAGAAAAACTGATATATGAAAGCTCCATTTCATTAAATATAATGCCACTTTAAACGGAGCTTCTCCCGAGATCGAGTGGAAGATACGCGTTTTCCTTTTAACGGCCGTGCTGTCCTTTGGAACATCGCTGAGCTCTGAACATCTGGCATCATCCGACTCTTTGATGAACAGTCTTGGAGGTGCTCTCGACATCACTCCGACGTCGAGTGAACAGCAATTAGATGCAGAGACACGGATTCATCGAATCCCTCAAATCCCTTTTTTTTTTTTTAAAGAATCGTTGTGCGGCTCGCGTGTAACGTGCTAACGTAATTAGCCGTTAACTCATGTAATGTGGCAGCTGATAACTCAGACTGTTAATCAACGCTCGCTGAGAGCAACGCGGGACTTAAAAACGTCAGCCCGTTAATCAATACCGCTCCTGGAGCTGTAATAGCCGATCCAGCGAACGATAACTCATCTGGTTTGTTTCAGGTCCGTCTGTACGAGTGGACGGCTGAGAAGGAGCTGAGGACCGAGTGTAACCACTACAACAACATCATGGCGCTCTACCTCAAGACCAAAGGAGACTTCATCCTGGTGGGAGACCTGATGAGGTCCGTCCTGCTGCTGGCGTACAAACCCATGGAGGGCAACTTTGAAGAGGTGAGGAAGACTTAGTGGGGGGAGCTGCGAAGGGCGAACAAGTTAAAGGGTTTATATGTCGGTGCTCTCCGTCAAAAGAGGCGGTGGAGACATAAATCAGGTTTCTCCTCCCTCAGGCGAAGGCTGCTGGTTGTGGAAATACGTAGTAGGTTTATATTACACTGATACTATCACACATCAAACGAACATTTGGTTGCTGTCTGTTTATCCACACTTGCATGTTTTTCCTCTCTCTCTACGAATCATGGTAGCCCCCCCCGCCTTGATGAGCGGAGTGTTCAAAATTGATTTGTGGTGGAGAGATGAAGAGATTTGAGGACGAGTCACGCAGGCTGTTGTGATGGCATGCTGTGGTGCAGTGCTCGTTGTAATAAGTGTGAGAGACTTGAATTTATTCTGAAACATGAAATGCCTCAAAATGATAGATTGGAAAGAGGAATCTCTTTCCAATCAAGTACTTGGAATAAAGTGAGTGAGTGTGCACCTCGGTGTCTGTCCACGCCTAATCTCGTATTCTGCTGCAGCAAACTGCATAATGTTTTGGCGGCCCAGTTATGGCTCTCATTCTAAAGACCTCTTGCCGTGAAGTGAAGCCAATGCTGAAGTGTCTTAAACCTGCATTCTCTCTAGTGTCCACCAGGGGGCGACTCCTCTGGTTGTACAGAAGTCTATGAGAAAATGACTCTACTTCTCTCTTGATTTATTCCCTCAGTAAACATTGTAAACATGAGGTTATGGTCTCAATCTCTAGTTTCAAGTCTTCTTCAATACAGCATGATGTTCATTTTGTACATTATGGTCCATTTAGAGTCAAACAGACCATAAAGCAGGGGATGCTTTAGGGCGGGGCTACACGGTGATTGACAGGCCAGTACCACAGCGGTGTCCGGTCTGGGAGTTCTCCGTGTTTACGCCTTACAACTTTCACAGTGCGATATTAATACATGAAAGTTGATTGTAACATTTTGGTGGCCTAAAAATGTTTCACCGTTGTACTTCACTCCGTCCTCTTGTGTCTCTTCTGGTTGTAAAAAACCAAGATGGTGACGGTCAAAATTGTGAACTCGTGGCTTCAAAATGTCAGTCCACAAACCGCTGGCTGACATCACGGTGACCACGTCCTCTCCTTATAGACGGTCTGTGAGACAGAATCAGTTCGCGACCAGCTGGTGAACATGGCGGAGCATTTAGCAGCTGAAGAGCCAGAGATTTCCTTCAGACCAAAACGCTCTTTGTTGATCAGTTTGCCGTCTTCACTTTCCTCTCCTCTCCAGCCGCTTCAATCTCCTCGTATAACTCTAACACCATTCCTTTTAACTGTCAGATTCTGATTACTGTCGGGCATAAACATCACCCACTAATTACAGTGATGTGACATAATAAGCTGCACTAGAACGTTAAAGGTCTGCACTTCAAATATTCTAACACCTCAGAGTGTTTTGTTCCTTTGGCTCTGATCACAATGCTCACAGAATACGGTACTTCCCTGAACAGATAAAACAGATGTTCTGGGCTATTTGGGATTTTATTCCCCTTTTTAAAATGTCTTCAAGGGTATTTTATAAAGAAGCTATCGCTCTTGTACTTGTTCTGAACCATACTGACTGTTTGCTGACAGCACACAAGGGCTGAAATCCATTATAAAGTGTGAATCATGTTTATTTAAGTCTCTGCGCCAACGACCGGAGGCCGTGATGTTACCGGGACGTCCGTCCGTCCGTCCGTCCATCCGTCCGTCCATCCGTCCGTCCGTCCGTCCATTCCTGAGAACAGCTTTGGCACAAACCTCCACACGGACTCATGAATAAACTGTTCATATTCTGGAGGTCAAGATCGTTTGTGACCTGGTGTCCTGTCACATTCTCGCCAACACGATATCTCAGGATCCCCTTGGGGCGGGGGGGGGCTTTATTCAAATTCGGCACAAACACCCACTTCACTTGCATTCAAGGATGAACTGTTTTTGGCCTCAACTCAAGAATTCACAACCTAATTACAAGAATTTACCACAAATATCTAACAGGATAAAATGGATGCAAACGTGCATGTGAACTGCAACACGAGGTAATTCCAGTTCGGTGTGCGAGCGTCTTTACGGGTTTTTAAAAATGTCTATTGTACTTGTACTGAAACATACTGTTTGGATTTCAGCTCTTGTGTGCAGTCAGCATTTCTCTGCTCATAGATAATGTATTTACTTGGAGGCGAGAACTACCGGTACATTGTTTTTTGCCCGACGCCTCCGTGTTGTTTTTTCTTTATTAAGAGCGGCGTTTCACTCGGAGCAATGCTCTCTGGGGTTATTAAGGGCCTTGCTCAAGGGCACCTCAGTGGTGGTAAAGCGCCGCTCTTCGCCTTCCCCGCCCAGATTCATCCTGCCGGTCACAATTTCGCTTCTCTAACCTTTCGGGCCACAGCTCCTGTGTAATTCAACACATCTTGTGTTTGCGTGTGTGTCCTTTTATTTATGTTTTTGGTCAGATTGCTCGTGACTTCAATCCTAACTGGATGAGTGCGGTGGAAATCCTGGACGACGACAACTTCCTGGGGGCGGAGAACGCGTTCAACCTGTTTGTCTGCCAGAAGGACAGGTGAGGAGAACCTCAGCTCTCATTCTCTACACATGAACTGAAGTGAGATTCTTTTCCTGCGCGTGAATTTCAACCTTTCCGGTAATCAGTTTGGTCCCTTGAGCTGCTCCTCTGACGCCAAAGAGTCTAAATCACCGCCGACGTTTATCCACCGCTGTCACCATTATGCCATTAGGAGGCTGCTCTGTCTACTCGGAGTCCCTCGATGCTCTTTAGGGCGACATCGTCGACGCAAATGTGTTCCAGCAGCATTGTCGTTGCATTTGTTTTGGAAATCATCCCGAGTCGTCACGCCGCTGAGCTTTTAGCCGCTCGGCTTCATTTCCCACTTTAGTCATTTTCTATGAGACGAGTGTTGATTTCATGGGAGAGGAAGAATGATGTGGTCTGACAGTGAGCGTGTTAGGTTCATGCCTCCACTTATTATGCATCTGGTGCATCAGGTCGCACCATTCAATGCTTTTCACCTTTATTTTTGTACCACAATCTCGCTTCCTGTTGCTCTCTCCACTTCTCACCCTTTCATCCATTACTTCTCTATTACTATCACTCTTGCACCCCACAAATACCGTGTTCTCTTTGTTTTGACTCTTTCTGTTTGCTCCTGTCTTGACCCCGCTACCTCCCACATGTTCCCTCCCTCAATGTTTCTAACTCCTCCCTCTCCCCCCTCTTTGTGCCCCCCCCCCCCCCTTCCTTCCTGTGACCAGTGCGGCCACCACGGACGAGGAGCGGCAGCACCTGCAGGAGGTGGGGGTCTTCCACCTCGGGGAGTTTGTGAACGTCTTCTGTCACGGCTCGCTGGTGCTGCAGAACCTCGGCGAGAGCTCCACGCCCACCCAGGGCTCCGTGCTCTTCGGCACCGTTAACGGCATGATCGGTAGGCAGAAACACACACACACACACACACACACTGCTGCAGGTAAATCCCCTGCTCTACGTTTGAGTTTTTAAAGGGTTTCATTTGATCCAAACTGTTTCGATGAATCTTTTAAAGGGCCAGTGTGAAGCATTTAGACGGATCTGTTGGCAGAAAATGAGCAGAAGTATACGTTTTCTTTCGTGTAGTAATTCTGAAAATAAGAATCGGGGCGTGTCCACCATGTTTCTACAGTATCCCAGAACGGACAGAACTAAACACTGCCTCTAGATCAGGACGTCTTTAGTTCTCCTGCACGCAAGTTTCAGTTGGTCGCAATCTGCAACTTCACCACTAGAGGCCGGCAAATCCTACACGCTGAACGCTGAAAGGAATATTTCAACATCTTGTGGATACTCGAGGTCGATCATTTATAGCTAGCTGAATATTATTAATAATTAAGACTCCAGCAAGCAGCCGCTGAGCTTAGCTTAGCACAAAGACTGGAAACGGGGGGAAACAGCTAGCCTGGTTCTGTCCAAAGGGAACAAAATCTCCCTCCGAGCACTTTAGAGCTCGCTAATTAACGTCTTTTATGTTGTTTTTAATTCTGGGTTTTATGTGAAAGTTGCATTTTGGACCATTTCTTGGCTGGAAGCAATCATTTACTGGATTCTCTCCTGTTTCCCTGGTAACTGGTTAGAGCCAAGAGATATTCCTGCACTTAACCCTCCGATATAACTCATCATTTTTACGACAACCCAGGAACAAAATGTCTCCGGCCATGGCTGTTTCAGGTTTTTCCGTCCATCTGCTTCTTTCTCATGAACGCCATATTTCAGGAAAACCTGGAGGGAATTTCTTCCAAATTTAGCACAAATATCCAGCTGGACTCGAGGATGAAGTGATGATACTGTGGTGGTCAAAGGTACACACAACAGCGAGGCTGAATTCTAGTTTATCAGAGCCGGGATAGCTGTTTCCAGCCTTAGTGCTAAGCTACGCTAACTGAGAAATGACAGTGGTTATAAGGTAATAAGAAGTTAGTTGACTCAAGAACAGCACTTTTCCCCACTTACCTCGAGGACGATCCAGCCGTACAGACAGCTCTGGATTTACTCTCCGAGGGTTTGCGAATGCAGCTGAGACTTCTTTCTCTTTGATTCAATGACAGTTTGTGGAGCTCACGGCGTCTCCGGTGTTGTTTAGACAAACACTGTCCCTGTTGCTCAGGATGATCCACAAACATCTCGTTCTTTTGGTGGACAATAGTTCACAGTGACGGCAGTAAACCCGCTGAGCAAACGTATATTAATAAATATATATTTGGTCATGAAATCCTGGGGAGGAAAACGTTTGCTGCAAGTCAGCACGAGGTTTACTAGTTTACCAGTTCACCAGCTGTTGTCAGGTTGACACTGAAGCACTGAGTTGGTTCTCATTTCCAAAAATAGGGAATTATTTTTCAGTCCCGATTGCAGCACCTGGTGTTTGGTTAGGGGCCGATACGAGTACTGATCAGATAGTGTCTCATTAATAAGCTCCATGACTGAGATTGTTATGTTGAACACCGAGCTTAACCTAAACATTGCTTACGTAACTGTTGAAATACATAAATATCAGTGCACTGAATTGTTATTTATCCAAATCAATCGCCCCATTTTCACCAATCCAGCCGTGTGAGTCTGTGTCGGATCGATGTCCGTATCTGTGCATCGCGATCCCAAAAGTCAGCTGACTGAGTCCCTGAGAGACCACTTAGAGAACACACAGACGCCTGCCAGAGCCATTTATTCAGCGCTGAGAGAAGAACTGGTAGTTCTGGACCCCATTGCTCAGCTTTAAACGAGTCGCTTTCATGCCGGCTGTAATGACGGCGGAGATGAAACATTAGGAGTGCACATCATTTGGACAAAGTCATTTACAGTCTCGCAGCGCCAACAACTCAGCACTTTATTTCAGGAAAGTTTAACAGGAAATGAGAACCTCCGTTGCCGTAGAAACTTTCTGCAGAGGCAGACCGAAACGGACTTCAGTGATTAATAAATGAGATGTTTCTGGAAGAAGCCTGCAGGCCACACGTTTAGTCTCCCAACCAACAGGTGGAGAAAGTTTTAATAAAGTTGTTTTGGTCTGTCGTCGTGTGATGGATATTAAAGGTGAAGGAGGCGAGAGTCTGAGAAAACGTCAAATCATTTTATCCAAACTCAAAGCTTTATCAAAGCATTTTGCTGCAGGTTGTTCTGGAGACGTTCTAGGTGTTCAGATAAAACTATTGAAACTATTGTTTGCATCTTTATGCTCAAAACTCCTTAAATGCTGAGCTCAGCAGCTCTGTGTGTAACTTTATTTCAAGTACTTGATTATTTTTGCAATTTCAAGAGTTTGGACTCGATCACATTTTAAGTTGGAGTTTAAAGTTTGTGTACAAAAAAATGTAATTAAATAGTCAAAACTACTTAAAATTCAATTTGTATTCATTTTCAGCTGTTTTTAAAGTTTGGTTGAATCGTGATTTATTGAGTTTTATAGATGAATCCCTGTTGGTGCGACCCGGCCTGAGAGTTATATATTCTTTAGATTAGAACGTAACACATTAAAACTATTATATGAAAGTGTTGATTAACACATGAACGTGTTGATTAACACATGAAAGTGTTGATTAGAGGAAGGTTTCTGTCTCCTCACCTCTCCAACAGATGTTTGTGTTTATATTTAGTTTTAGTGTCTCTTTAAGTGAAGCAGATGCTTCAGTGGACCCATGAGTGTCATGAGAGAGGTTTTCACTCTTAACTCATTTAATCCGTCCTCCAACTCTTCCACCTCCGCCAAGCAGAGATTTACTTTTATTCTACATTATGGATTTATTCGATATTTCTTTAATTTTCAGCCTCCAGTATATTTTTCATCAATTTAGAAATGTCCATATTAATAGAAATATGAGGATGGAAACACACTTACTGACAATAATATAACCTTGTAATAATAAGGCTACAAGTGCAAATAATGATGATAATTATACACAATGAAATGCTAATGCATAATGAAGTAGAACACTGATGTTCACCTGACAACAAACCAAACTGTAAACAATCCAGTTTTGTCATTCATTTTTTGACATTTTGAAGACGAAACAAATCCACGAATAAAGAAAATGATCAACAGATAAATAGTGAAAATATGAATTAGTTGCAGCCAAACTGTTCCCGACACGTTCATGGGTTCAATGCAGAGAAACGAGCTCTGTGTTACAAACCTTGGTTCTTCACACGTTTGCCTTTTTGCACGCTGTCAATTTCAGTGCATATTATTTCCCGAGAGCATCGCGACGACTCACCCGCTGTCACAGATCTTTAATATTTAGAGGAAAAAACACGCGACTCCTCGACAGATCGGTGACTTTTTAGTCTCTCGCGAATATACAACATTTTGAGATAGTCTTGAACTATCGGGGTGTTAATATCACACTACTCTGCTCCCAACGCGGTCTCGGCATACAAGCATGAAACGTGCATCGGGAGGAACTGCAGCCACACTAATGATATTCTAATTGAGTTATTATGAAGCTCGCTGAGGAGAAATCATCTGATGCAGCGAGGTGTTCATCTGTTGTGAATATAACGTGTGTGTGTGTGTGTGTGTGTTAGGTCTGGTGACGTCCCTGTCTGAGGGCTGGTACAGCCTCCTCCTGGACCTGCAGAACCGCCTCAACAAGGTCATCAAGAGCGTGGGCAAGATCGAGCACAGCTTATATCCTTCTTATATTTACACTTCACGCTCGCCGTCCGTCACCAGCGGCGCTGAGCGACGTGTTGGCGGGCGGCGGACCCGGAGAGTGAAGTGGCAAAGTGGTGGCAGATGCTTTAATTGGCTTGGGAAGGTGTTGGGTGTAGACCTCGCATGCATTTCATAGTGGTCGTAGTCGCGGCCACTCTGCCAGAAGATCTGATGACACCAGTTGAATTGTTTAAAGTGACTGTGAGGAGCCAGAAGCAGGACTGAGAGAACAGAGCTGGGGTTGTATCAGACCTCCCGCACGTCTTTCTGCATTCGTTCTGTCGAGTTTGCCCGGACGACAGGTCAAACATGTGACATGGTATCTGTATGTTCGGTCCAGCCTTGTACCTGTGCTGTACGACCTGTAGTGATTTTTCCTTCACTCCGGCGCACCTGGAGGTCCTTCCACACGGAGCGGAAGACGGAGCAGGCCACAGGATTCATCGACGGGGATCTGATCGAGAGCTTCCTGGACCTCGGTCGAGCCAAGATGCAGGAGGTCGTCAGCACTTTACAGGTAGGAGCTCCTGCTCATCTCGTGTACAGCGTGTGGAACCAGTATTTA
Source organism: Ophthalmolycus amberensis (assembly GCA_024529925.1). Lineage (NCBI taxonomy): Eukaryota > Metazoa > Chordata > Actinopteri > Perciformes > Zoarcidae > Ophthalmolycus > Ophthalmolycus amberensis. The sequence continues at coordinate 26,201 of JAFEUB010000857.1, read as the reverse complement.
GCCACCGAACAGGAATCGATACGACTTAGAGTGTACGTTTATATTTGTTCCTCACAGTCTGGATATGTCAATGATTAGCAACGCTTTTGATTTGTGAGGCATTGGATTAAACACGGCAGCGCTCCGTCATACAGCAGCGATGTTTCATGTGTTTGCTGCATACGCTACAAATCAGAAAATGGTTCAATCTGCTAGAAAATGACTAAAAACAACTAGAATTTCTGAAGCCACGGCTTTAGATCGAAGGCCCGAAAATAGTAGAATGCAAGATTTTGAACCGTAATGGTTTTAATGTGATTCAATGAGGACATTTTTGTCATTAAGGGTCTAAGTGTTTTGGCTACACACTTTATTCTAGACTTATTATCAGAGCTGAGGTTGAAAACGTACACACTGGACAAAACGTATGCTGTGTGTATTAACCCAAAGGTCCCGAGTGAGACACGAGAGTTGATCTTACTCAACCGCTCCGTCATTGCCAGGATGTTGGTGTCTGATGTAACAGACTCAAAATATGTAAGTGGAGTCAAAGACCCTGAGACATGAGCGTGTTATTAGAGCCTGGTCCTCTGCACAACAGAGCTCGAGACATCAGCGTGTTATTAGAGCCTGGTCCTCTGCACAACGAGCTCGAGACATCAGCGTGTTATTAGAGCCTGGTCCTCTGCACAACAGGCTCGAGACATCAGCGTGTTATTAGAGCCTGGTCCTCTGCACAACAACGAGCTCGAGACATCAGCGTGTTATTAGAGCCTGGTCCTCTGCACAACAACGAGCTCGAGACATCAGCGTGTTATTAGAGCCTGGTCCTCTGCACAACGAGCTCGAGACATCAGCGTGTTATTAGAGCCTGGTCCTCTGCACAACGAGGCTCGAGACATCAGCGTGTTATTAGAGCCTGGTCCTCTGCACAACGAGCTCGAGACATCAGCGTGTTATTAGAGCCTGGTCCTCTGCACAACAGGCTCGAGACATCAGCGTGTTATTAGAGCCTGGTCCTCTGCACAACAACGAGCTCGAGACATCAGCGTGTTATTAGAGCCTGGTCCTCTGCACAACAACGAGCTCGAGACATGAGCGTGTTATTAGAGCCTGGTCCTCTGCACAACAACGAGCTCGAGACATCAGCGTGTTATTAGAGCCTGGTCCTCTGCACAACGAGCTCGAGACATCAGCGTGTTATTAGAGCCTGGTCCTCTGCACAACAGGCTCGAGACATCAGCGTGTTATTAGAGCCTGGTCCTCTGCACAACGAGCTCGAGACATCAGCGTGTTATTAGAGCCTGGTCCTCTGCACAACAGGCTCGAGACATCAGCGTGTTATTAGAGCCTGGTCCTCTGCACAACGAGCTCGAGACATCAGCGTGTTATTAGAGCCTGGTCCTCTGCACAACGACGAGCTCGAGACATGAGCGTGTTATTAGAGCCTGGTCCTCTGCACAACGAGCTCGAGACATCAGCGTGTTATTAGAGCCTGGTCCTCTGCACAACGAGCTCGAGACATCAGCGTGTTATTAGAGCCTGGTCCTCTGCACAACAGGCTCGAGACATCAGCGTGTTATTAGAGCCTGGTCCTCTGCACAACAACGAGCTCGAGACATCAGCGTGTTATTAGAGCCTGGTCCTCTGCACAACAACGAGCTCGAGACATCAGCGTGTTATTAGAGCCTGGTCCTCTGCACAACAACGAGCTCGAGACATCAGCGTGTTATTAGAGCCTCGTCCTCTGCACAACAACGAGCTCAACAAACTAGAACCGTGCAGTCATTTGTGTATTTGGCTCGAAGCGTTGCTGAACTTGCAGACACTTTTATTAGCTCAGTGAGCGAGAACTGGGAATAAATAACAGGTGGCGATATCACTTCTGGCAGATAAACATACAGACATATTCTGCTTTGTGTCTCTCTTTACTCTCTAGGTATTAAAAAAAGAAATCACACTTTTAGCTCATAAACAAAGACTAATCCCTGTTTGCCTCTCAGGAGCAGCTGATAAAGATTTCTCTGCCACGAAGCTCAACTAATGCCAAGCTCCAACATTTACTTAAAAATAAAATATGCTGCAGCGGCAGTTGCTCACTTCCATCCTTGTGCAGCTAAGAATATGCACCTTTATAATAATTTATTCTGTACTTGTAATCTTAATGTCTGAAACGTAAGATTATTCTCAAAATCATCATCTGACTATTAGCGTGATTGATTGTTCGGGCTTTGAACAAATCAATCAGTTTCCAAGAAGTTGATGCCATCAGATGGGAGGTAGTGGAGGAGGTAGGGGAGCAGGTAGTGAAGGAGGTAGAGGAGGAGGTAGTAGTGGAGCAGGTAGTGAAGGAGGTAGTGGAGGAGGTAGGGGAGCAGGTAGTGAAGGAGGTAGTAGTGGGGGAGGAGGTAGGGGCTCGAAAACAAATGAAGATATTCAATTTACTTTACTTAAAGACAAAGAAATGCAGCATAATCTCACATCTTGGAACTGTTAAATGTTTGACATTTCTTTTTAAAAAGTGGCATTAACTATGAATTAATTATCCAAGAAGTTAACTAATTGATTCATTGCAAAGTCCTTTTGCAGTTTTATTGAAAAGTCTTAATTTAGACCATTTAAAAGTGCTAAATACGAGATCGGGAGCTTTTCGATCGTCCCGAAACGGATCGCAACAAGATGACAGTTGAGCTGGCGGCTAGCAGCGCTAACAACGTAACCGAGCTGACAGAGCTAACAATGTTAGCCTGAGGGGGCACTGGAGGGTGGGAGTTCCAATAGCTGTCTGCTGCTGTGTTCATGTGCTGTGTCCTGTTTATAAAGCCCTACTGGACAAGATGGTGTACAGCAGAAAAAAGACTAAAACGACGCCCGGAGATGACGGCCAGGTTTGTTTTAGCTGAGTTCAGTAAAATCACGTTGAGATGCAGAAGAAACGTGATTCACAAAGACGATGATAAAATGCATGGTTTAAAAAATGAAGCCGTCAATCATACAGATAACAGATACAAGCTTCTAAATTCATCTTCACCTCGAAACAACTGAAGCAAAACAACAAGGTGGAGAGTGTCTGAAAGCATTGAGGAGTAGAATGTCTTCCTCTCGCACGCTCCCGTTTATCCGTCCCATCTGCTGCGTGATGAAAGTGCCGGCGGTGCGTTTTGTTGTCCCGGCAGCGGAGGCTCACTGTGTGGTCGTTGTTCAATTGCAGATCGATGACGGCAGCGGCATGAAGCGCGAGGCCACAGTGGACGAGGTCATCAAGATCGTGGAGGAGCTGACGAGGATCCACTAACCCCGAACCTTAGCCAACCGGTCCCCCACCCTCCCCCGAGGAGAAGAACAGTATGGGTTTTACAGATTTGTAAATAATTATAAATAAACGGCGTGTGCATGTTCGTCCTTCAGACTTCAGTGATTTGTTGACCGGTGAGGCCCGCTTCATTTAGACAACGAGTCTCTGGGGCGAAGTGCAGCCTGTTTGGACGACAAAAAGACCAAAGTTAAGACATTTGGTCGGAGTGTGTTTGCGTGTGTGATTGCGTCCGTGTGGAATAATCTGTGACTATAAATAGGAACAAACCAGAGATTTTCCTCACCGAAAACCCATCTGTGAGCGATCCGGGCGGGTCGAAGCAGTTAGAATATCCTCCACACCCGTCAGTTCAAATCTGACTGACTCACGCTTTTCAAGTTTGTTCTTGAAGTCTGGAGTAACCACGCTGTGTGAAAAACAAAAGGAGGGAAATGATAGATTTATAGCTATTTTGTCTCTGTGATGTTTTCTGTTTATTCTAATAAACTTTGCTTTAGTACCGTTAACCCCTCTGTGTCCATGCACTCATTTATTATCTTGTTTTTTTAGTCGTTCAATAAATGTAATTTCTGTTGGTCGGTTCACCACTTTGTAAACCGTTCATTCAGGCTGAACGGTTTGCATTTAGACTGCGGCGATTTTTTGCTATTTTTATTAAATGCATACAACCGTTTTATACACTTAAACCAGATGCCCTCTACGTTCGCTGATGCAGACGTCGTTTATCAAATGAAAGCAGCATCTTGTGTCTGTTTAACGGTGTTTGCAGCCTTGCTACTTGCAGCCATAATGCATGAGAATCTGTCCGTGTGCAGACTGAACACGCAGGGCTTCCTGCCGGGGTCAGAGCTGCTACACATGCTGGATTTGACAGCGCGTTGTTTTCTGAAGCGCCTCGCTAACGTCTGCTGTGTGCTTGATTCTTTTCATCAACCGCAATTAGTGTTGAAACGAAGGAAACCGGCTCTTTGAGTCGCAGGTATCGAGGGTCCTGCAGACTGAGATGCTGGCAGGGCGACGGTGCAAAACTCTGCACACTGTCGGATTCTTTCAGCAGCAAACTGGCCAGAACCTGGAAGTGGACGCGTCCTCTGCCAGCTGCCCGGAGCTACTTCTGTCCTCCCGTCACCGTCCTGAGGCACACGGGCCTTTGTTTTGCTCTTGTCGCTTGTTCACCGGATTCCTGCTTCACGATGGATTGTTTGCATGAACCGTTTACTGCCAAGTGTGTTTGCACAACGAATTTGACAGCAAACACGGTTCAATAATATAGAATATGAGAAACAACATCCTCGCCTTTCTTTGTTTCCATCGGTTTACTCAATTTAAATGAATAAAACAGCCACACATGGAACAATCAGGCATCAATCTGTTATGTATGTGTATATATATATATATATATATATATATATATATACATATTATACACACACACTAGATTGTTACTCTTACTGAAACTCACGAGGAACAACATGCTTATTTTAATTAAGGACTAAAATAAATGTAACTATTCTGTTTATTCACTCTGCAGTGAAGGACACATGCACTCAAAGGACCGTTTGCAACAGCGTTTAGTCTTCAAGTTGACAGCGACAGATCACTTGTGACTTGCAAGTTTGGGTTGTTTGTAGACTTCTGACCCGTTATCTTAAGGCCATTTCACACGTCCATCTCACACGTCCATCAACGGTCCAAATGTAAGCAAACATGGTCGACCCAGAACTAGAATGCAAAGGTGCTGCTGTTGCTCCCTAATTGTCTGGCAGCTCTTTAATAATAACCTGTCAGACATGTAAGTCTAAGCTATGATGTGTTTTTCTTGCTCTACAAGGTTTTAAGATCTTAAGAACTTGGTTTCAAGTGTTGAATATGTCCCGAACATGAAACATTCATGTCTAAATGAGGAAAAATCGTTTAAGACAATGATGTCTTCATTTTAATTTCTAGGATTAAGAAACTACGTGAGGCATTGAGACGCTGTGTTTCCAGTAGATCTGTCGATGCAGAAACGGTCCATGCAGAGGACCTGTGTGTGAACTCAGTATAATAAGTCGGATAATAAGCCATGAGCAGGCCACCAGGTTTCAAAACACCCGACAGGAACTTGTGACTTATGAGATGTGTCCACCTGCCGGCTCCTGTGTGTAACCCGCAGCGTGACACACGTTCAGGACTCCTCTCCGGCTCTTCTCGTAGGAAAATCATTCAGTGAAAATGAAGTCGTTCAAGCCAAGTATAAAAACACGGCCCTAAAATACCTCCTGCAAGGCACCGAACATCACAGATGGGTGATGTCTTCCCGCGTTGACAGGCTCTCTGGAAGGTGTTCGCTTCAAAGGGGGGAGAGGGAAGTCCAGCCGTGTAGAACCACCTCTGGTAAATGTCCAGTACAACCACCGTCTGCAACTTATTAAACCCAGCAGCCTCACCAGAGCAAATCATTTCACTTGAGACCGTTGGACGTGCGGTGATGTGCTGGAGTCTGAGCCGGGAGGAGACCTCGGCTTCTGAGAAGTGAAGCCGATGCTGAAGTGCCTTCAGCCTGCTTTCATTCAGAGTAGCCACTCGGGGTACAACTGAACCCTGAATTTTCAGGCGACCAAAATGTTTCATGGAGTGAAGACACACTGTGAAAGGGTTGAAGTTGTGAGACGGACAACTCCCAGACAACGCTGTGGTACTGACCTGTCAATCACAGGTAAGCCCCGCCCTAAAGCATCCCCTGCTTTATGGTCTGTTTGACTCTAAATGGACCATAATGTACTAAATGAACATCATGCTGTATTGAAGAAGACTTGAAACTAGAGATTGAGACCATGAAACTCATGTTTACAATGTTTACTGAGGTAATAAATCAAGAGAGAAGTAGAGTCATTTTCTCATAGACTTCTATACAACCAGAGGAGTCGCCCCCTGGTGGACACTAGAGAGACTGCAGGTTGAAGACACTTCAGCATTGGCTTCACGTTTCAGACCTGGAGGTTGCTGCCCGGTTGCCAGTTGCCAGTCACGGCTTCATGCTCACGGACCAGCTTGTTTGATGCGCCTCTTCCTGGTCTGACTCCCAGCTCCATCTCTCACATGTTTGAATCCCACTGAGCTGGAGCCAGAGCACCAGAAGTGACTTTGAGTCTTTGATGTCGGCGCCCCAAAGCTTGAAAACACCTTCAGCTTCAGCCGTGTTCAGTGTCGTATATTTTCCTCTGAAAGGGTTTTTTAAAACACACACAAACGTCTCTCCTCTTTCTTTACCCATAAAGGTTTGTCACTGTAGTTAATCAAACAGAAGTAGTGCATTTTGTTAGGGACTATTTTTCTCAAAATAAATCACAGCAAAATAAAGTGTCCGCGTGTGTGTAATGAAGGAACATGTCAGCCGGAGCAGCGCTGTGGCTCATTGATCTGTTTTCATTAGATGTTGGACAACAACGGGGCTCCACGGCACAGAGGAATAAGCTCCATCAGGACACAGAGAATACTGATGAGATCAACTCATTGTCAGTGTGGGTGTTTTGTGCAGGAGTTTGTCGACAATGAGACAAATATATAAATACCACCGGACGTATCCGTGCAATGCTTGACGAGTGGTTTCCAACCTTTGTGGCTCGTGACTCTCTAAAGTTACGCAGAGTTCTCTTAATTAGCTCGTTCACCATTGGAAGTTGAGCAGTTTCTTATTTATGGTTTGATTGATTGTGGCTCCGTCCCAAATCAACCAGTACTCACTGTACAATGGACCATATCGTGAGTTTACCATTTGGCAGTGCTGTCTGAATGTACCATTAGAATTATTATACCCTACAAAGGGGACTCAAAGTATCCCACAATGCATTATTAACACAATAAAAAAAGAACCTGAGCTCTCTGTCTTTGACTCAAGCGAGCGAAACTCCACATTGTCCGCGCATGAACTGCGTGTTTCACCCCCCGAGGACAGAAGTGGACTACTTTATGGAGTCTAAACAGCATGCTTAATGCATTCGGTGCTGGCAGGGGGTGTCCCTCCCCCCTCCACACTTTCTGGCACATACTTTGTCACTGCCATTCCTGTCCTGCAGCAGCTGAGGGGGAGCTTTGCCCCGGTTGCTGTTCCCTTCTGCCAGCCTGTGATCCAGCCAGAGTAAATCTAGTCCAGGCTGTTTGTTTTTGTTTTTACCTGTGTGGATGAAATATTTGGAGAAATATATTAAGATCATTTGTCATTCAACACATGAGGAATGATCTGCAGCAATGTACTGAGACTTTATTCCCCCGTGTGGAACTGTTCGTGGAGATGGATTACCAAGAAGATTGTAGTTTTCGTCCGTGACGACACGTGAGAGGAGGAAGACGCACGTGAGCGCTGACGGTCACGTGGAGACTTCAGGGTCGACTCTAAATGCGTGAAACACGTGACTGGTCCGACTGAAGAAAAGGAATCCGAGGTCTCATTCGTGCATTCGTGATGAGAAAAGAGCGGCAATCTCTCGTTAAAAAAACAAAAAGAGACAGAAAAGTCCGGCGCTTCCATGAAGTCACACTTCGTTGTGAAGATAACATTTGATGGGAAAGTGTTAGATCACTAACGCACACTCTCTGGATTCATTTCCAGCCCATTGTGTTAATAATGTAGCGCCTCTCATCACATTAGCTTCGATGTAAAATGGGATTGGTTTTGATGCTCTGGCTTACTGCATGAAATATTAAAATCGAGGTGCCCTACATTAGGCGGTGAATGTTTTTTTAATATATTTTAAGCACTAAGATGCTAATCTGGTTGTCCAAACATATAATTGTGTTGCGGCGGGAGACTCCTATAGCTATTTCCTCCTCTTGTTTGATTACAACATGCAGATACAAGTGTGCTTGTTATCGACAAAGAGACAAAACCACTGAGCTCAGGATGCAGCATCTCTGTGTCTGAGCCGAGGAAGTGAAATACGGCCAAACTGAAACAAGTACCATTTACTTGGTTTTGCCTCCAGCTAACACCGGCACACCAAATCTAAATTTTGAAGGCGCTACTATTAGGAAATCACAGAAATGATTACAATTCATCTTAGGGGAACTTTTATGTGTGTGCCAAATGTGAACCTCATGGTGACGTCGGATGAAAAGTCACCAAAATCGACAGGATTCATCCTTTTGGAAACATAAATATATCTGCTCAAAATGTAATGTTGACCCATGCAACAGTCTGGACTAAAGTGACACATGCGTGGCCCCGAAAACAATTATAATTCACAATTTTGACTTTGTAACGTGATTTCATCGTTGCACCGTGACTCCAATTCACACTCAAGAATATATAAAACATTTAAAAAATCTGTCATTTGGCCGCCAGACCCTCAACTCAAGGACGTCTTTAACATGTCAGACCCCCGCATGGACCTGGATGTCACTCAACGTTCTCTAAAGTGACCGTTTGACTGTTTCACGGTAGTTTAAATCAAAGGACCAGTGATGTTGTCACTAGCTGAGTCTCCAAGGCCACAAACAGGGTTGTGACCCGACAGCAGCGGTTTTAGTTTCATAAAACCAAAACGTTTTACCGAGGAGAGAAATCCTCCTCGGTGTGTTTGTGGCGTGTGTTCTGATGTCAGAGTTCACAGCAGGTTTGTCTGTCTTGGAGAGCCGCTGGCTGGCTGGAGATCTCCAGCTTACAGGACTTGTTGCCTCAGCTGCCGACGAAGCTTCAGTCCCATCTCACTGTGCGGATAAATGTTGAAGCTTTGGAGTGTTTCAACAAGGATGGCTGGCAACAGCTTCAGGCCAAACCTACTGCAAGACATCGGAGCCAGAATAGAATTTGAACAATGGCCAATTGACTCGGAGGCTTTAACGATGTTCTCTCTTTCTTTTAAAGGAGGATCATTTCAGCATCTCTTAGCCCCAAACAGATCTTTAAACCCGCTGTGGTCACGGAGCAGTGTTGGTGCAAACACAGAGACAGTCAGACGTTTGATTTGAAAAAGTAGAAAGATTTCTTCTCACTGAAACTTTCACACAATTGTTGTTGTCTTTTTAATTGTAGCTTTTCTTTAATACATCCTAGCTTCATGGGGGCATTGGTTTGAATAAAGTATACATGGTGACAAATCTGTTGAAATTATTTGGCCTCATGGAAACCCAATTAAGAGAAGCTCCACTGACACTTGTTATGGGAAAATATGTCATAGTCTTATGCTTTAGGTTTAAAAGAATGTAAGTCTTTAACTGTGCAGGCCTCAAACACCTTTTCGTTGATGATTCTATCAGTTTCTGCATCCAGGTGTCTGGTTATCTGTTATCTTGTGCATTGTTTCTGTCTTCAAAGATGGATCACACAGAGGGTCCTGAATACGGTATTTCCTTTGATTAGCATTAGAGGAAGGGCATGACCCTCCTTAGACATTTATGATGTGTGATAGTAAACAGGCTTATTCCGTCTCTGCAATACTGTGACTTAACTATTTGACCAGGTCACAGTGACATCAAAGGAAGCATCTGGCTGGTGTCTCCATTGTGTATTGTGGGGCAAACTGATAACAAAGGGATTTGTAAAACAGGCCAATCAGCGCCTTCAGGTTATCGTAGAGACAGGACACTATGCTTCAAAGGAAAGCACCTGCTTTGACTTGTTTTCTTCTTCTGTCTGTTTGTTTATTCTTGTCTGCGAAGCAAGATAACAGCACCTGGCTCAGTTATAAATGTCCATGCATCTGACTGTGTTATTCAGAACACCTCTAACAGATGACGGAGATGTGTCTGTGAGACCTGTGCTCTCTTCGCTTGCAAGCGAAATAAATTGACTATTATAACTTTGATCATTCATCCAGACTCTGTTTCATTTGACATTGATTTGATAACACTTTAACACTCTTCTCCCGAATATTCATAGAAATATTCCACAACACACTCCAGCTTTCACCAAAGGAGAAGCGTCTATTCGCTGGTTGCCAGGCTGCCGCCATGCCCCGCTGAGCTCGGTATCAATGCTGGCATCACACTGTAGCATGAGAAGAGAACTAATGGCTGTAAATCAAAGGCTACACAAAGCGTCGCATGGTGGAAAACAGCAATCGGAGGAGGATTGAGCCGCTCAGTTTGTCATCGGTGTTTTTTTTACCTCTCACTCCTGGAAAATGTGCAAATTCCTTCGAGCAGCAGTTCTTTTCTGCTGCTGACAAATTGCGCTGTAATCCGTTGTGTCGGCTGATTGGTGGATATTTAAACAAACCCGGCCAGAGTTTGATGGATGGCCTCATGCGGGAGAGGCAGCCATGTGTGGGCTTTTAGTTTCACACAGTTTCACAAAGTCAAACCGAGCAGCAGGCACACGCTTTTTATTCAGAGTAAAACTTCACGCTGGAACACAGAGAATCCCTGAAGAATAGATATATTCATATATATTCATAAATCTTTATCAGAGAGTTTATGCTGCGCTCAAGACAAACTTTCCGACCTCAATAGACAACGTACAATGTGACTCAAAGAGATCCTTCTTGTAAACTCGGGACTAATCCACCTTTGACATTGGAAATAGTGAACCATGGACTAAAAGGCAACACAGAGTCGAGTTGCCTGCATTTAACTAAAATAATATATTCTCGTAAAACCTGTTCTGTATGTAAATTGATGTCAAAATATGTTGTTTTTATTAACTGGTTACGGTAAACAATCTCTGGATCTAAGTTATGAAGAGTTGTGCACTCGGTGAGCCGTGGTTTCTGTTTTACGTTTGGGAATATTCCTAGTTTCCTTTATTTATGCATTTATGCTTTTATTGAGCAAACTGGTGACAACTGTATACAGACAAATGTGTAAAATGTATGTAATGATTTAAATATGGTCCCAATTTTAGTTGTTTTTATGAGTGGGAGTGTTTGTGCGAGTCTGTTCGTGTCATAAATTCCTGCTGTATGTGAATATTTGTAACCGTAGATATGTACAGGTATGTCTGAGGAGGTGGAGGAGAGAAAATAAATGCTCAAATAAATTGTTTATAATAATGTTGATAATTAAATTTGATAGCTATAAATATTATTGTCATTAATGTTGTTATTGTTATTAATGTTGCCACCATCTTTAATAATAATATCAATGGTAAGGAAAAGACAAAAGTAAATAATTAAATAAAACAATAACAAAAATATGATTACTATTATATTATTATGAATAATAATACAAATACATTTTAAATAGATTCATTAATTCATGAGGTGTTCAGTCCACTTGTGTGTCTCCTTTTATTCAGTTTTCGTATCTTTTTGTGTCATTGCCTCGGGCGCCTCCAGACCTCGTGGAGGGAGCTGATCCACACTGCAGGTCCTCCCTCCTCATACCGGGCTGACCCCAGACTCTCATACCGGGCTGACCCCAGACCCCCAGACCCTCATACCGGGCTGACCCCAGACCCCCAGACCCCCAGACCCTCATACCGGGCTGACCCCAGACCCCCAGACCCTCATACCGGGCTGACCCCAGACCCCCAGACCCTCATACCTGGCTGACCCCAGACCGGGCTGACCCCAGACCCTCATACCGGGCTGACCCCAGACCCTCATACCGGGCTGACCCCAGACCTTCATACCGGGCTGACCCCAGACCCTCATACCGGGCTGACCCCAGACCCTCATACCGGGCTGACCCCAGACCCTCATACCGGGCTGACCCCAGACCCTCATACCGGGCTGACCCCAGACCCCCAGACCCTCATACCGGGCTGACCCCAGACCCTCATACCGGGCTGACCCCAGACCGGGCTGACCCCAGACCGGGCTGACCCCAGACCCTCATACCGGGCTGACCCCAGACCCCCAGACCCTCATACCGGGCTGACCCCAGACCCTCTGTCAAAGGAGCCAGTCCATTATGAGCGAGGCACTAAAGTCTTCATTAGCGAGCAGCCTGCAGCCTAAATCGGTTCAATGTTCCAGAGAAAGACACCATGTGGAGAAGACACCATGTGGAGAAGACGCACGTGGCCTCAGCGACTGACATGTCTAACAGGTGCATTCAATCAATCGTCTTCACAGCAGACTTGTCGCGGCAGGTGACACGAATTCCGTTAACGATGGCGGATGACGGTTCCATCAGGTGTCCCAGTAAGTAAAGCCAGTGTGCTCAACACATGGCCTCCGGGTCGGTTCTGTTCGGTGTTTGTGTCTGGCACCTACTCACAGGAGGGTGACGTTTTAATTGTGTAGCTTGAGCCCTCGTCTCTGAGGGGCTTCGTGTTTGCCTCCAGTGTTTTCTTTGTTTTGCCCTCCAGCTAACTCGGTGACGTAATCATGACTTCGGCTGTAAAAGGGTCCAGAATGATTGCAGGCTTTTAAATGGAGTATCATTTTGGTGAACTTCACTATGAAAATGTGGTTCTACTCTCGTTTTAATCCAATAAAATCCATTTGAGCCCAGTATCCTTAAAATGAAAATCTTATTTAATGGATGTTTAAACTCAAAGAGTGACTAATACAGGGATCTCCTTTCACTTATTAGAGACACAGCTCACGGCCTGAAATGTGTTCGTTTTCTCCCCGTTTGAAAAGGCCATCCATCCATTCGGCTGCATCGGCTCACTGTGGGCTCACTGCTGGCTTCAGGAACAAGACGAGAGAGAATGGGGAGGTGAGGGCGCAAACACACAGGTATGTTTTATTGATCAAGCACAAGATGGGGAGAAAGCCCATCACCATGGGGATGAATAATGCATCAGGTGAGGGGAGAGGAAACCGAGATGTGAGGTGAAATCAAGAGGCGAGAGTGGAAGTCTGGGCTTTCTGGAGAGGTGTTTCAGCAACCCCATTTCCACACTAATGGACTGAATGGAGCTTCTTTTGCCAGCGTTTGAATCTGAGCGCACACCTGTGAGAGGTTTGCAGCCTTTTGCGTGTTGATGAACTGATTGCAGGTTAATGGTATTGTCACTCTTGATATATCACATTTCTTTCCATCCGGGGAGTTCAACTCTGACTGTGGATAGATTACAAGGTAATGGGCCTTTAAGAAGATAAAGGCCCCCGATCCCAGCAATTTAAGAGCAGGACACCCTGAAAGGTGTGCAAAATGACAAAGAACATGTCGTCACAAAAATGTCATTTTGTGTCTCTTTGTGGTCATTTTGTGTCTCTGTGGTCGTTTTGTGTCTCTTTGTGGTCATTTTGTGTCTCTGTGGTCGTTTTGTGTCTCTTTGTGGTTGTTTGTGTCTCTGTGGTCGTTTTGTGTCTTTGTGGTTGTTTTGTGTCTCGTCGTGGTAATTTCGTGTCTCATGGTTGTTGTGTCTCTTTGTGGTTGTTTTGTGTCTCTTTGTGGTCGTTTTGTGTCTTTGTGGTTGTTTTGTGTCTCGTCGTGGTAATTTCGTGTCTCATGGTTGTTGTGTCTCTTTGTGGTTGTTTTGTGTCTTTGTGGTTGTTTTGTGTCTCGTCGTGGTAATTTCGTGTCTCATGGTTGTTGTGGTTGTTTTGTGTCTTTGTGGTTGTTTTGTGTCTCGTCGTGGTAATTTCGTGTCTCATGGTTGTTGTGTCTCTTTGTGGTTGTTGTGTCTCTTTGTGGTCGTTTTGTGTCTCTTTGTGGTCGTTTTGTGTCTTTGTGGTTGTTTTGTGTCTTTGTGGTTGTTTTGTGTCTCTTCGTGGTAATTTCGTGTCTCGTGGTTGTTTTGTGTCTCGTCGTGGTAATTTCGTGTCTCATGGTTGTTGTGTCTCTTTGTGGTTGTTTTGTGTCTCTTTGTGGTCGTTTTGTGTCTTTGTGGTTGTTTTGTGTCTCGTCGTGGTAATTTCGTGTCTCATGGTTGTTGTGTCTCTTTGTGGTCGTTTTGTGTGCATTTGTGTCTCTTTGTTGACAGATTGTGGTAGTTTCACTTTTCTTTGAGGTCATCTTGCATCTCTTTGAGGTTGTTTTGCATTTCCTTGTAGCTGTTTTTTGCATATCTTGCCTCCGCTCAGTGGTTCTATTCAGAAACCCATGCCTCATTCTGACTCTGACTAGCTTTTCGTCTTAACACCTTCATTCTAGGCCAACATGTAACTTCACTTTTCAAACCTAACGCTGGTTCCATTTTGTGTAATGAGATTTTCTTGTTGTCACTGAAGGCCGGAGATTGTGGATTGTCATTTTCATTGATCGTTTTAATTTATTGTTTCATAATGCGGGCGCAGTGAAGCCTTTTGAGACTCGAACTGCATTCAAGGGCTGCGCACATGAACTTGACTTATTTCTTAATAACAACCACTGAAGTGAATGAAAACAAAAGTGCAAAGACACACACACACACACACACACACACACAAAATCAATGTTGGTGTAATGTGCGCTTCAGTTTACATCTGTCTGGGCATTTTGAAAAATACATCTATTCATGGGGGATTTCCTGTGGGCATCTGGTAAACGAGCAAAAATATAAGCTTGTGGATATTACTGTTGCAGGTCAGAGGATGCAGGCCCAGCGCCTGAGACATGAACAATCTATTCTCACATTACAGAACAAAACCAACATTGTTACCAACCAATCACTAGAGACCAACATTTCCGCCTGAATCCAACATAAATTTGATGCGTTGCTATGACCACATACTTTGTGCCAGCGTATTAAAAGTGGAGCGAGTTAGAAGAGAAAACAAGCCTCCGATGTGGGCGATGTTGAGAAGACATGTCGCATATGTCATATTATTTTGTTCACAAAGGCAGTCGTTTGATATTATTCAAAAGCCCAAACGCAAAAGAGCTGCCATTGAGGGAGCGACTCAGAGATGTCGGGGTAATTCTCACATATAGACATCGATGAGGATTTAAGCAGGGAGTGAAATGCTTGATTACCCTGAACAGCCTCAACAGGGGGTCTCTAAAATAAGTTGTCACTTAAATGTCTTTCTGAAGCTCAGTCAATGTCCAGCAGTATTAATTACTGAAAGATGTTCTGCCGTAGATGACACAACGAAGCGAGTTTGTTTGTTTTACTGTTTACCTAACCGGACCCCATTTGGACAGATTTGATCGAATGTCGTTCGTGAGAACCTGGATGAAAGCAGGACATCGTCTCTCCTCTTTCTGGATACCATGACGGAAACGAGCCGAGGTCTGCGGGTCGGGTTAGAGCGTGAGCACGTCGGGTTAACGGTTCCTATGGAATCTTGCAAAAAGTTACTCCTCATTTTTCCTGCGTTTTCCAACAAAAGTCCAGCAACACGTGTCCGGTTCCGCTCGTTAAATGCAGACAGTCTTTTGAACAGTTAGGTTCAGGGAACAAAACTAATTGGTTAGGTTTCGGAAAAGATCGTTGTTTGGGTTAATATAACAAGTTTCTGAGATGGATTGATTGATGGTTTGTCTGGTTATGTTTGTCTGTTTCGGCCGATTACTTGGTTTTGACCCTTGCCTGTTTTTGGACTTCAGTCAATGAGAACTTTCACATTCCTCTGCCTGTTTCTGTGTCGTGCTTTTGGTTCAAGCATGTTGTTTCTGAGCCATTACACTGTTTCCTTTGGAACAACACACAGTATGTTAAACACAGCACATGAGGGGAACTATGAGGAAAAGATACTTTTATTTTACTCAAAATAGCAGAAAAAAGTCCTTCACCTACTGGCTGATGTGTGCAATTCATGTGGCTGACTTCAGGGGGGAATTTGAAACATTTCCACAGATGTAGTTGCTCTGGGACGTTTGGTCTCTCAGGTCCAGATGGTTTGAAGGCAGAAAAAAAAGAAGCAACGGGACGAAGAAATGCAAAAATAGTTCCAGCACCTGCGGTACTTGGACCTCAAACTGCCTCTTAAAGCTTCCCCCCCCCCCCCCCCCCCCCATGGGGCGGTTTAATCAGTGTCTCTGGTGTATAGGCTGTGTAAATGACCGTCGGCATGTTCCAGTATATTTGCATATGTATTGTTTTCATGTTTGTTTGTTGTTTCTTCAGTCATCTTATGGTGGACAGGAGGGGAGGTTGATGGGTCCAACAAACCCAGGACTTCCAACCGTGAGACCAGTGTTTGACACCTGATATTGATGTTTTCCCAAAACCTAACTAAGTTTTGTTGCCTGAACCTAACTAACGTTTTTGACGTAATGCCGTCCCGAAAATTTGGTGACAATTTCAAAAGTGGCGAAAGACTGTTTGGTTCACAGGATACACTCTTTGGAGCTACTTTATTTCAAATGAAGCTGTTGTGAACCATCAGTCATTCAGTCGGAGATGCTACAGGGCTGAATTACATTTCACGGCTCACGGTAGGAAACAGAGAAAAGAGGGAACTCAAATCACAAAAGAGCCCGAGGGGGCTTCACAGCCTGCAGATGAATCTTCGTCATTGGAGCTCTGATTGGTGCTCAGAGGGAAGTCGCCACAGGCCAGTCTGGAGGATCCGGCTGCTTGTTCATTTTAAATTCCTCTGACAGACTCTTTTTATTATTATTGAAGATCGTGTAATTATCGTGTTCCATATAAATCCACCCAGTAAAAAAACCGCATGTTCCACAGTGCATGAAGTCCCAAAGCGGTGCATTTCATTCTATATATTTAATTAGTGCCTCGATCACTTGGGTGCTACAAAATATTTGAATGACTCCAGCGTGTGTCGGGAATGCATAAACACTTTAACATGCCGGTTCCTGTGAATTCCTCCGTTCCCTCCCGTTTGTCATCAAGCGTTTTTCGGATGAATACATAATGTCAGGATCACGCATGAAAACCCTTCAGCGCTTCCTGTTGAGCAATAACAAGATGACGACGTTTATTCGAGCCAAAACATTTAATACACACCATCGCAGGAGACATGCACTTGCAGCACTTCACATGGTCCCCAACTGTAGCTCTCATTTTACCAACACACACAAACCATAAAATAATTTAGAACAAAACACATTTAAAAAAAGGTGTTACATTTCCTTTTTTTTTTTTCTTATACATGTTCATAATACTGCTTCATAAAATGTATCACAGAAATTAGCTTTTTTTTTGACACAGAGCAAAACCATAAGGAACCAACTCAGGTATTACACCGACACTGTGCTTGTGGATAGTTAGCAGGAAAACTGTGAAGTGGCGACAACCGAGAGGGAATGTCTCAGAGAGGACAAGGAAAGAAGAGTCTGTCGGAGGAGGAGGAGGAGGAGGTGGTGGGTCTATAGCCGGCCCTCTCTGATGAGAAACAATCCAAGTGTGCTGAAGGCCAGAGAGGTCGCTCTCTAGGCGTAGAAAGTCTCTACTTTCACTGCCTGATAGAACATGGTCATGGAGAAGACCAGGCCCAGGATCTGCACCAACACAAGAAACAAAACCAGCCGTTAGAGTCAAACATGAACGGGCTCAGATGTGCAGAGTCACAGCGAAATAGAGAGGAACTCTTCCGTCTGTTTGGCTCATTCTCTGTATCATAATGTAAATACCAGCCAAGTCCAAATCTCATGGAGTTTGTTTCTTGGATAATAAATCCATAGACTGTATATAAGAAGTGGACGTAGTAGTGAGGCCACTTAGATATGAGTGTGCAAGGTTCTCTATACACTATTCAGAGCATTCATACAGCAGCAAACGACTATCTGCTGTGTAAAGATAGTCAGTGTGTGTTGTTGTAATCTGAGTTTCTCTTTGCTTTGTTCAGTCGGGCCGGCCGCCCTCTGCACTGCTCTCATACACGGCGGTTCCAGCTGATAACGCCGGTGACCCCTCAGGTAAACACTGTTAACTCTGTCAGCGCTGTTGTCGTTGTTAGCGCCGTTAGCACCGTTAGCTGCAAGCCGCCGGCTCAGGGTTCATGTTGAGAGTGAAGAAGAGGCAACTGTACAAATAAACAGGGTCCACTGTGGCCACACGCCATAATTGCAAAACAACGATTAATGCTGAAGTGAAGTGTAGCAGAGAAGTCAAAACAGACTTGTTAAGTTTGCTAACATTAGCCATCGTAATAGGCTACTGGTCATAGCAGGCCAAAGGCTGCAGCAGCTAAACCCTTATTAATGTATTGGACTAAATAATCAAACTTTTCATTTGTAAAAGGAAGAATGTTCCATTTCTTCTTTCTAAAGATACATGAACACGCTTTAATTTGTGTCCCTCAGCTGAGCATTGACTCATACATGAGTTGTATAATTCTCAGTCAGCTGGCAGACATCATCGGAGATCAATCTGCAGTGATTACATCTTCTTTCTGCGTCTCATTTTACTGCATGTAGTCGCATTTAGTAAAAAAGCGGGCCCCGACTAAAACGAGCCTGCAGCATCACAGAAGCCTCGCGTGATTGATGTTTTCAAGAGCAGCGTATTTCCCCCTTCACCACTTGTGTAAGCGTATCACGTACCCACTTGCCTGGAACGGAGATAAAATAGTTTCTACGGAGAACCCTCCTATGTGGTGTACAGTGGCAACACAAGAGGCTTATACGGGCTCCTGCTGTCCGTCTAAATGGAAAGGACGCTGGAAGTATTCGCTTTATTTATTACAAAGTCAGAGGCTCCGTCTGAGGCTGCAGATACCAAATACTGGGAGTTAATGACTGCTGGAGAAAAGGAAAAAGAAGAAGTCACACAACGTAAAAGCTGTAATTACCTGAGTAAGTGCTGTGCATAGAGCAAAGATCCAAAGTGCCACCAGGTTCTCATGAAGCCAGTCCTTCACTCGCTCGTAGCACGGCTGTGGAGACACAGACAGAGTGAGCAAACATTAGCCCACGAATGTAAACTCGCCGTTTAGATGTCGAGTAATATTTGCAGGATTTACAGCAACTTCTCCTCCTGTTACTGTGATGGGAAAACGCTCCTCGGCTAAAAGGTCCTCCTGTGACAGCATCCTTATCTCCTCTCTCCTTCTTTGACCTATTATTATTCTTTGGGAAAACTTTCCAAAACGCAAGCCGGTTCCCCGCTGAACCTTTCTCCCCGCAGCTGTACAAACGGGAGTAATGTGGATGCGGGAGCGGCACGTACCACGCAGGTATCATTTGGACAAGAGAACGAGCTGAATTTCTCACGTCTGCTTGAATGCATTTTGAAGGCGACATGACCAAAACCCCTCTAACTGCGTCCCACCATTTTTATTTTTTTGTCATTTTCAGCACCTAGAGCACATTTTAAAATCTCTTCTCCAAAAATTTCCCCGAGCCATAAAGGGCCCACCGAAAAGGCAGAAAGAAAAGAAAAAGGGAAATAATTATTGATAGAGGAAACGGAGCTTCTGGGTCAGCGATGTGCCCGAGTAATGAAAAGGAGATGAATCCTCTCTGCAACAGTTGACAGGTGACATTACAAGTGATGGGAGTGGCATTTGCCAGGTGGCACGTGGCTCTTCCACCTCCTATATTTTATATATGTGTGTGTTTGATTATGTCACGTTGAAGAAAAAGACATACTGTAGTAAAGGGAAAAGCTAATAATTTAATTAGTAATATCTGCAGACGTTCCTTCTCGATTGTGCTATTTTCTTACATGAAGAAGTTGAGTCAGAGCCGGGGGAACCAAACACAATCTACATTTCACCGCTGCCCAAAACGTCGAGGGAAGCAAAATAAATATGTTTTCCTTCAGCATGAGGCGAAGTAATTCTGTGCTGGCTCGATATGGAAAGCTATGCAGTCGGCCAACATTTTTGGTTCGGCTTCAGTGTTATTTATGAAACCCCTGCTGTCCAACTGCAGCCCTCCTGGGCCAAAGAGCCTGCACCTGAACATACATAAATTCATATTTTTTATTGTTGGACATCCACTGCGGGTGGAAAATAAATCCGATAAGTGAACCTGAACCTGCTATGCCAGCCCCAGCACTGCGACTCAAGGTGTTGAAATGGTTTGTGTGGACTCCTCGTGGGACGTCCTCCTCGGCCTGCGCTGGAACACCTGGACCAGAGATGTCTGTATCTTCCTCCTCCTCCTCACTGATGACATGTTCTGCTCCGTGTAGGAGGCTCGACTGGGAGCTCAGAAAACCTCAGCAGGTGTTTTAATTGGGCTTAAATAATTTTGTGACACTGGCTGCTACGAAAGGTCAAGAATGAGCTTCCATGCTGAAAAACAAGGCTGTGCGTCGTTGCCTTTCACAACATCCCTAATGGGTGTTTTATAATGATGAGGTTCAGACACCTACTTGGTAAGAGTTAGAGAGATCAAGGTTGTGGTTAAAGGGTAACTGAAAGGAAAGGTTCCCATGTTGCTATCTTTTAAAGGTTCAACCCTGTTGGTTCAGAATCCCGTCTTTATGTTTACCTGGATCGTGTTTCTGTGTTGAGCTGCAAGAAGGGAATTTTGTACAACAAAACTTCAGTGTGCAGCGCTGTCTCTTTAAAATGAGGCTGCCGTACAACAACAGTGTGAATTACGTCTCAGGGGAAACGCATTTCTGTGACCGCAGGAGACGGCTGTTTGTGCCCCATGTGAAACAAACAGTCAACGCTCACTTGTATTCATTTACAGACGACCTTAAACAACGTAACAAACGCATTTTTAAACCAAACCAAGATTTATTAATTTTTTACTAAACCTCACCGGGTAGTTTTCTTTCTTATTTGCTTTGTTTCAATTTAAAATGTTCGATACTTTTTAAAACTACCGCGAATCGTTATTATCTTCACCAGGAGCATAATCGGCCACGGATGTGTGTGCATGTGTCCGTGAGTGAGTGAGTGTTCACCTTTTGTCCGTCCACAGCTAATCTCTCATTCTGCTGCAGCAAACTGCACAATATTTTGGTGGACAATTATGGCTGCGTGCTCAAGGACGTCCTGTGATTGTGGTGACTCACATTTTCTCAGAAACACCTTTTATTGCCCGTTTTTAATACTGCCATTGACTGCCAGCTGGCTCCTCGCTCACTCCTCTCAACTGGCCCGCGGCCGGTTTGAGATCGCTGCTAACAACACAGCTGAGTGCATAGCCGACGCGCAGCCACTACTCTGCGGCCAAAGACACATAACCGTTTGCACATTCATTGTTTTGGATGGTGTGTTTGGCTGAATTTTGTTTTTGGCCAGATTGCATGAAAAGGCTTTTAAGACGACTTTGAGTGTCTGCACATATCACTGCTTGAGTGGGTTTTTCTACGACACCTTACAGCCAATTGGTGTCTTGCCGGTGGCGTTGGCCAAATGTGGGTCGTATTCATTCACACGATACAGCGGCGGTCGTTGCAGACACACCTGGTAGAGATCTGCACTCTACTGAGTGCACCTGTCTAGTTCAGGATGCAGTTTACTTGTATGGGAATGTAAGTTTGTAGGAGACATGGTTCTAGTGTGCTGAAGCTCCACCTTATCTTCAGTTAAAGTGTAGAATGTATTTTGAATGGATGTTGTCCCTCTTGACTTACATTAGAAGTGCATTAGGAATGTCTCAATGTCTGCCTCAGCTGTTTTCACTTTACATGTTTGCAGCCGCTTCTCATTTCCTCCAGGCCCGTGCATTTCTTTCTGAACATTATTCATCCGTTCAGCATGCAGCCTCAGACTTTTCACCTGTTCCAATCACCTGCCTCTCTCATCCACCTCCTCACCTGTTCCTCATTCCCCAATTAGTCCCCACACAGTATTCATACCGGCCGATGCCCACCTGCTCTTTGCCAGTTTGGTAATGTTGCTTCGTGCCGGGCCGGCATGCACCTGAACCGTTAACCTGTCAATCTGGAACCTGCACCTGCACCTGCACCTGCCATGTACCTTCATTAAGATGCTCTTTGAACGGATCCAAATTTGACTTTTGGTTGGAAACAAAGAGCAGTCTTTACTGGTGAATGTCAATAAATGTTTTCGGCATCAATGCAGTAATTTTTCATTTAATTACCTTCTCAATGTTTCCACAACCCTACGTACGGAGGAAACCTTGAAACATTTGCATGCTTTCAAGCGGAGTGCGTGCTCGTGGTTTGTTGTGAGTGTGTCCTTGTGTGTCGGCATGTGTTTGCTATCAATGAGAGCGTGAGGAGAAAACATCTTTCACACAGTTCTTGAGTTCACGATCACTCGGCTGCCGATGAATCTAAAGCCGACGCCAAGGATCAGCCTTTATTCAAACTCTCTGAACAAGTTGTATTCGGTCTTCATGAGATTTCTATCAGTCAAAAGAAGCACTCTTCTATTTGCCTTGAGACAGTTCAACAATACAGAAATGTGCATAATATCCTTGAAAACCTCTGTTACTAAGATACTATATGCACCACAGAAATATAAAAAGAGGTCTGCAGATATTATTGACAGTGAACTGTCGTGCTTCAGTGTGAACTACACTAATTGATTTCTTCTGCAGGGCGAACAATCAAAACACAATACTACGTGGATTAGTTGGGCTTTCACACTTGAAGGGCCGCTGGCATACAGAGACCTGGTGAAGGCCAACAGCCTGTCGCCTGAAGGATGTAAATATGTAGAAGTGTTTTGAAAAACCTTTAAATGGTTTATGCAAACCTGGTTTAAGGACAAGTAATGGAGAAATATTTTAAAAGGTTACACCGTTCATTTCTAAAAATTGAAAACGGCTGCAGCTTGGCCTTTCCACTGCCGAGTGGACGAATTGAATCGAGCTGCAAACAATTGGGGTAAAGGCTTTTCATTCGGAGATGAAGGTCTGCTCCCAAGCCCACACCTGTGACCATGATGTTTCAAATCTTCCCTTTGCAAGTGGAAACTGAGGTTTACTTAAGATTTACTTCATTTACTAAACTGAAGAATGAGTTTTAGTTTGAAACGGTGTCTCAGATTGACAATGTTTAATCATAAGAATGCAAGAAATATACAAAGCTGTCCTCCTTAGTTTTGTAACCATTAAGTTCAACTCTATGATGAAAAGAATCTCACCACAAGGTTCATTTAGTAGCTGTTGTGGAGCTTCAATCAGCAGGATTTTGCGACTCCTCTGGTTGTATAGAAGTCTATGAGAAAATGACTCTACTTCTCTCTTGATTTATTACCTCAGTAAATATTGTAAACATGAGTTTATGGTCTCAATCTCTAGTTTCAAGTCTTCTTCAATACAGCATGATGTTCATTTATGCTCACAGGTGTAGACTTGGGAGCAGACAGACCTTCATCTCCGAATAAAAAAACATTTTTTGCCCGCCTAAAAATGTTGGATTCATCTTTCGATTGTACTTAGCTCAAACCTCTCGTGTCACTTTTGGTTGCAAAAAAAGAAAGATGGCGACGGCCAAAATGCCAAACTCGAGGCTTCAAGTACCAGTCCAGAAACCAATACGTGACTTCACGGTCAATACGTCCACACCTTTTATACGTTTGGTTTAAATAAGTTATTTTATGCTAATGAAAGAGGGCGTGATGTCACAATTCATGGCTGTGATTCTCTTTCACAAACTAGCTG
The DNA here is from genome assembly GCA_024529925.1 of Ophthalmolycus amberensis. Classification (NCBI taxonomy): domain Eukaryota; kingdom Metazoa; phylum Chordata; class Actinopteri; order Perciformes; family Zoarcidae; genus Ophthalmolycus; species Ophthalmolycus amberensis. Next base: position 2,662 of record JAFEUB010000857.1, on the reverse strand, counting down.
CGGCCGTGCTCTGCTCGCGGTCATACGGATGTTTGGGTGGGACCTCGATACGATCACGAGCTACTCTGCAGACTCTGCCTCCAAATGACGTCAACGGCAGCTCCCGCATTTGGGATATTTTCACTTCACTTCTCTACAGTGGGAGGAAGTGGAGACGAATTGTCCATTTATATATGAAGTCTAGGTGCTGTACTTTGTGGTCATCTCAAAAAAATGTTGAAGTGTTCAGAAAACAATTGAAATGAGAACATTTTCAGTTCCATGACAAGTGGACACTTCCGTCTGCTGATGAAGATCATGTGGTGTGGTAGAAAGTCCCAGAACAGCTAGTAAATGGACCTTGTGGTGAGACTGTTGTTGCCCAAGTGGATATGTTCAATTTGAAATCTGTTTTTAAAGATGTAAATGAAATCATCTAACAAGGTGTGGCGTTTTTAAAAGAGATGTGTGACAGTTAATCCGGAGCTTTACAAACTGTGACCGCTTCATTTACTATTTTGTTGCATCAACTCGGTAACATCTGAAGCTACGCTGAAATCATTGTCGCTACTGTTCATCCTCTTCACTCATTATGGTGTACAGAGACTGCTGTAGCACTGCTGGATGAAAGAAGTAGACTCACTCCTCTTGATTAAGTGACCTCAGTGTGTTGATGAAGACAATGTGATGACTTCAAAACTTATTTTCCACTTTAATTGCCCTGTCAAGTCTTACTGTGACTTTGGTTTTTTTATCTCGTGCTGATCCTCTAAATAATAGCCAATTAATCAGCTTTTGCAGTTTGTCAGAGCTGGAAAACAGCTGTTGTGCAGGCCTGCTGTTTTTGTGTTTTATTTTTAGTGGACTGAATGAGTCACATGAGAATTTAGATTCAAACAAGAAAGTTTCTTGCTGAGGATTTCCAATTAGTGTTGATGGCAAATGTAGTCTGTTGAAGCGATAAATTCCTCAGTGTGAGCTATGTTGACTGAGACAGATGAGTTCTCCTGCTCGCGGGGCCGTACAGTGCCTACATGTACCAGCATGCATTGAGCTTTTGTCGCCCCAAGGATCGCGGCCAAGCCCCCAGGAAGAGCGCCCATCTCTGAAGAAAATATTACGTAGTCGCCAATTGGTGGGATTGAAATTTCCGACGTCCATCACGTGATGGCGTGGGGCCCAAAAAGACAAAGACTTTTCTCAAAGTCGTCCATTGGGAACGAGACGTCTGGAACTCTTCTTTTTTTAGTTAAAATTAGCTTCCCAGTATCTAGAATTATTTTCCTTCCTCCGTTCATGTGAATGAGCCCCAGAATAAGGCTGAATTTACTCCTCTACATCTTTAAACAGCAAATAGCAGGCAAGTTTTGAATCACATGGCTAAAATATCAACACACTCTGGAACTGACTGAAGATTCCAAATATGATAAGCTAAACGGAATTTGCATCCAAGATGTGATGTTCTTAAGACAGGAGGCCTAGTGGGACCATAAACGGCGAAGAGCAGAGGACCTAAAATTGAACCCTGAGGGATGCCGTAGGAAACGGTGGACGTGAAGAATAAATGAAACGATTGCCTGCCAATATTTTATGTCCAGTGCTTTCATTGCAAAAGGTGAGAACAAAAGGTGAGATCTGGTTTGCGCTGCCTTTGTCATGGTTGAAAGGAATATTAAAGTTTGCCTTCCTTCTGTGTGAAAGTATTCATGATAAGAACCGTTTCAAAAAACATATTGATGACTGAATTCATTTTTGTGAAGGCATTTCGGGTGAGAACAAATTTCCAGATCAGACTGAGAAGCTGTGGTTATATCTGATAAATAACAGTCAAAGGACCACATGTTCCTGCAGAAGAATAGTGAGGTCTGCTGTGTCAAAGGATGAGATAGAAGCTAGAGGAAGGTCATGATTTGATGCATCAGCTGCCAAGAGGAGATCATTAGTCAAGATGGCTGATTCTGTCCAATGCAGCAAGATCTCTGAAACCAGACTGAAATATTCAAAGACGGTGTCCTGAAGCAAGAGAGCCGGCAGCAGTTCAGTAAAAACATGATTTATCTAGCACTGTGGGAAGAAAGAGCTTCTGAATATCAGTCTTTGGTTGTTCAGGACTGATTAAAAAAACCGCCAGCTGCCAAATTTCCAGCTCTATAGCGTCACTTAACGACTGAACAACCGCTGGGACTAATTACGTTAATGACAAGTTTATGGGAAGAGTGTCGAGAGAACAGGTGCTTGGTTTCATGTGAGACGCAGTTTGCTTCAGTTCAGAAATGAAGTGAAGGAAGTGAAAGACCTCCGCGCAGTAGCGTTTGCCAGGTCACAAGTAGGCGGAGTAATCGAAGTTCTGAATGAATGTGTCATCAATACCAGCTGTCCCGACATATTACCTCAACGCACTCAATCACCTCCCGTGCAACAACTTCCAATCTTGCTGAATGATGTTGCATGTGCAGATTCATCTAGTTGCACACTTTCCTACCATAGAGACACCTGAGACTAAAACGATGTAGCTACACTGCCTGTTTTTCAGCAGCATTTACAGTCGAGCTCATGAAATGCAAACCCTTCTCGGCAGATCTTCCACATGACACTAATGAATTTAAACTCAAGTGCTAACCCTTTTCCCCCGTGTGGTTTGGCAGCAGCAAAGCGGCATCAATTATTGGTTTAACCTGGTCAG